>JBBPDB010156656.1:0-13835 GCA_037974465.1 Brachypetersius altus
GGGAGGGCGAGAGAGAGCGAGAGAGAGACAGAGAAAGAGGTAGAGGAGTAGAGAGAAAGAGAGAGAGAGAGAGAGAGAGAGAGACAGAGAAAGAGGGAGAGGAAGAGAGAGACAGAGAGCGAGACACAGAGAGAGAGAGAGGTGGGGGAGGGTTGGAAGGTTCCAGTGGCAGAGTTGGTGGTAGGTGTTAGGTTGGATGTACATAGTAGGCACATCTGCATCTGGCAGCCAAATGACTTACTTCATCCAAAAGACCAGCATGACAGCTGAGCCCCGGAAAGAGAGACGGAGAGAGAAAGAGAGAGAGGTTGTTCCAGATGTTCCTACATCATTGCCAGGCCAAGCACACAAGGATATTATCTTACATATCCTGACCAAATGCTGTTAAGCATCTCACTTGAAACCCATAGACACACATTCACCACACATGCACCCGACATACACACACATTCCCCACACACTCTAGAGACAAAATGAAGGTCATGTCATATGCTTCCATTTCTGCGTGTAACAAATTCAGCACATAGGAGAGAAAATTCTAATTAATGCTGATGTGTTTAATGCCGCAGCGTTCTCTCCTCCAGTCCTTCACACTGAGGCCACTCCACTACATTAGAGCGCTGTTTTATTTGGATAAAAGCCAGGTGGCCATTTTATCTGTGTACATTAAACAAAGGAGAGGTTTATTTATACCAGCGGGTGTTCATTCACAGGGCTGCTCTCTTTCCCTTTCCGAGAAGCATCTGACCCAGCGCACGGCCAGCTGGCCACACATCCGCACCACGAGCTGTCGCTGACAAATCCACACTGACGTTAGTGGAGCAATCCTGATACTGTGTGTGTGTGTGCGTGTGTGTGTGTGTGTGTGTGTGTGTGTGGTACAGGTTTATCTATCTAATTTCCTTGTTTCTGCATCCTCTATCTATCTATCTAATCATCTGCCCATCCATCTATATTAGGCCTGGCCCAGACTATTCAAATATTTAATAGTCATTTTGCAAAGTATACACAGACGGTTCTCGAGTTACAACGTCTCGACTAGTTGCGTTTCTGTGGCTTAGTTGTGTTTTTCTGATTTTACGGCTGTGTCAGGAACGGCAGGTGACTTTCGACTGACACCACAAGTCGGGTTTGATCGCTGTCAAAGGAACGGATCTGTGTCATAACGTACACAAATAAAAATATTCAAATACTTTAACATACTGTCAGGAGACAGCGAGAGAGAGGAAGAGAGAGGCACAGATCCAGATGTTTCTATACCACTGCCAGGCCAGAGAGAGATGCAGATAGACAAAAAGAGAGATGAGTAAGAGACAGAGAGAAGGAGAGAGATAGAGAGGGCATAGAAAGGTGTAGCAAAAGAGAGAGGTGGAATATAAGAGAGAAAGTCAGAACAAGAGAGAAAGAAAGAAAGGAGCGGATCTATTTATTATTGAATCTCCTGTCCATCCAAGGCTTGACCCAGCTCTACTTATCTGTCACATTGGTATTCTAGTCTCAGGTCTAGCGTACACATGGCCCACCCCATCATCAAATGCTTATTTCCGGTACAGCTGTTGCTGATGATGCATGGACAGTGTGGAAGATTTAAGGTAAATAAATAACTAAATATCTGGTAGATTAATGTGTCATAAATCAGCATCACGCATCCTCGATGTCCTCAAAGCACTTCACGCCAAATAAATCAGCGGTGTCAGAGCATTTACGTTATAAGAAGCTCTGTAAAAAGAAGCAAAATGGAGCCGGTGTACCACAGCAAATCTGGTCAGTCATGTGCAACTCAGAAGCAGACTAGTGAGACTAGTGAAAAACGCTGTTGTTAACAATAGTTACTTTTAACAGCCTATTGGTTTAAAGAGAACAAAATGAAACATGCAAAGCCTGTAAACGGCGTCTGGGTCAGATCTTCTTTCCTTCCTTCCATACTTTTGCTCTCTTTCATGACACCTCGCTGTCTGTTTTCTCACCTGTGCTGCAGTATAGCAGCAGTGTAGCCACAGTGGCTGGTTCCAGGCTAACCTCTTTACTGCGCTCTGTAAAAGCCTTCACGGCTGCTGCTGCCTCCCACCTCCACGCTGCAGCCCACTCACTCCGCTATTGAGAAACGCAGCCTTTTCATTCCAGCCGCTTAATGGGAGCAGGGAGAGGCCCACGCATACTAAGCAGCTCGCGGCCAGTTGGATCTTTACACAACCCAACAGGGCACCACGGCAGGGGAGGGTGGAGTGTCCGCCTGGATCTTACTCTCTTTCTCTCTCGTTCCTTTTCTGAATACTGAGAAAATACAATAAAAATGGACTGAAAGGGGGGAGAAATGAGAACACAAGGGCAAAACCAATTAAAGACAATTTACGAAGTCAGAAAAAGAATCACTCCCCCAGAGCCGGCCTCCTCAGGGAGCCATTTTGTTTCTTCGATGAGTCGCAGTCTCAGAGGTGCCTGCTAATTCTCAGGCAACAAAAGTGGGCAACAAAAGGCATGAACGGTATGTGTGCGTGCGTGGTTTCTAACACAAACAGGAGCAGCACGATGAAGGAAATGTAAAAAAGTCCCGTTTCCCTGGTGCCCTCAGATAAAAAGTAATGTGCATAATGTCCCACAATAGGACTCTACATCAAAAATGGGAAAGCTGTAACTTCCTTCGAAATTTGACTGCATACAATGGAGACAGGTCTTCCATTAGAATGTATTGTGGATTCTCCCTCCCCCTTCTCCCTCCTCAGGTCTTCTCTAAATGCTGGAAGAAAGGAGGAATAAAACATGGGTGTGTCATGAAGAAAGCATGTAGGCCTACATTGTCAACCTAACACATCCTTAATAAATGGTCTGCTCAGGAGAAGAGGGTTCCTCTGTGTGTGTGTGTGTGTGTGTGTGTGTGTGTGTGTAGGTGTTAGGGATGGGTGTGGTTAATCAATTATGTATAACTGCACACATGTTGTATACTTGGATATTCAAGTAAGGCAGATACTTCTTTGTAGATAATATGCAATAAACCCCATTGTTTGGGAAACGGTGGAAGTAGTTTGAGCAAAGCAATATATGGAATTATTTTAAATAAAATCTGTACACCATAAAGACACACACACACACACACACACACACACACACACACACACACACACACACACACACATTAACGTTCTTCCCATGGGTAGGCCATTTTTAGGGACGTATCAAGTCTCCTTTGATGATGTAGGTCTACACGCTTTGCTTCCTGACACACCAATGCTTTATTCCACCTTTCTTCTGACATTTAGAGAAGTCCTCAGGATGGAGAGAGAGAAAGAGAGAGAGAGAACAAATTCTAATGAAGAGCCTCCACCTTCACATGAAGTCAAATTTCAAAGGAGGTTACGGTATGCTCATTTTTGATATAGAATCTTGTTGTGTGACATTACCCACATGGCTTTTATCAGAGGGCACCAGGGAAATTGGACTTTTTCACATTCCAGGTACAATTTCCCTAACTGGATATTCAAAGGAGGCAGCGGTTCCCATTGTATATATATTTTTTTTTGTTTAAGGGTGCAATGCAGCGCATGCTCACATGCCCAATGAAAGAGAGAGAGAAATCTACCAGAATGAGAGAGATGAATGGAATAGATGCGATTATGTGAGTATACAGATGTGTGACCATATTATTAATTTGAGCTAGAATAATGTTAAACCCAGTGTGGGAAAGTGTAGACTCCCTGTCATTAGCCTGGTAACATTGAAACCCCAAAGACAATCTATCAGACTGCCTGGTGTTTCCTGAAGGAGTCACGATTTCTGGTCTAAACAGTCAAAAATATACTTGGTTGTCTTGCGAGTTGTCATGACAGCTTCTCCCACAGTGAAATCCATCAATCAAGAGGTATAATAGCCATTGTTATTATGGTGGACTGATTTGCACATTCAGATGCCTGTTTCAGTACTGAACTATACCATGTACGCCTATAGCAGATGCTGAATTGGCCACAAAAACATTATTTTGACAGTCTGGAGTTCAAACTTTAGCAAGACCAATGTCAAAAAGCTTAATATGTAAACCAAGAATCGACAGTCAAACTGAAGCCATAGAATATTAGTTCATGCACACCCCAAGTATAAAAGAAATTAGAGATGCACCAATTGCAATTTTCTTGGCCGATTCTGATTACCAATTTTTTTGTAAGTGTGATCGGCCGATACCGATTTTTCCGATACCGATTTTTCCCCCCAGATAACAGAAAATTAGAGCTGCTGCATGTAGTCGACGACAACGAGACAAAAAAATGGGTTTCAACTTTTTTAATGTAATGTCGTAGTTACTTTCCCCGTTTACTGGTTACTTTTATAGTAGTGACATATGATAGTGGCAGCTCTACAGCATATACAAACAAATATCTAATTTTCTTTAATATAAAGCTTTTTTTTCATAACAAATTTTCTTTGCAGATGTAAATAAATAAAATGTAATACATAAAGAAATAAATAAACCCCCAAAAAAAGGTTCGGTTTGAAATCGGCAATGCGTGTGAGTGATCGGCCGTTTCCGATCACTGGCCGATCAATCGGTGCATCCCTAAAGGAAATTACAAAATCCAATCAGGGCATGAATTCATTTTTAGAAAACTGATTTCCAGAGAAATACTGGAATACATTTACAAACAGCAAAACAGGTAAATGCCCTCCTCTAATGAGTGTTTGTATTTTGGAGGGCAAATGTGAATCCAAACAGAAATTTAATTGATGCATTAATGTGCTGTGACCGTTGCAAATGCTGCATTTTCCTAGCATTGAGCCCCCAAACCCACCCCAACCCACCCCTCTGTGCTGTCATTCGCCATGTGGCACACGCATCGAAACTCTCCAGGGACTGCATTATCAAGCACTGACTTTTTGTCTTTTTTTCCCCATTTCTTTCTGAGGTGGGTGAAGAAGAGGGTGGGCTCGGAGTCAGTGAAGCGAAGCATTCCTCCACACTGCAGTAACAGATTTGCCAGTGAGGGAGGGGGAAGGAGGGGGATTTTTATATTTCTGATTCAAATTGAAGGGGGAAAAAAAGCAGAGAACATTGTGTTTTGTCTCTGGCTCAAGGAGGTAATCTTCACTTCAAAAGGTGGAGGGCGGACCCAAAAGCAGAGTAAGAGGCCATGAATGAGAGAGAGAGAGAGAAAGATAAAGAGATAGAGTGAGAGAAAGATGAAAAGAGAGGGAGAAAGAGGGGCTGGGAAGGAGCGAGAGAGGGAGAGAGACAGTCCCTCAAGCCACAGCTCCTTAAAATCAGTATGCAGCTATTATGCAAAGTGTCAGTAGTGCAAATACAAAAATTTCTCTATGTGTTTCTTCTGCAGGCTGTGTGTGAATGACTATCAATACTACAGTACCTGAGGACATACACCTCCTGATGGAAGAGGACTGAGGAACACATCACAAACCAGAAAGTAAATGGTGAGCTGAGCTCCCCAAAGCTAAGGTGGATGCTCTGTGTGTGTGTGTGTGTGTGTGTGTGTGGTGTCTGGACTGATGAAGTACTCTCTGGACTCACATCCAGAGCGCTGTGCAGACAGATTGTGGGTGTTTTAAGGAGATTATGGGGAAGATTAGCAAAATGCAAAACTGCAGGGGACCTACAGTAGGCCCCACACACACACACACACACACACACACACACACACACAATGCGATATGAGGAGTCATAATGTCCCATGTATAGTATGTATGATGTCAGGGTCGGCCAAACCTCATATCTTCAAAAAAAAAAAAAAAAAGGAATAAAACAATCTTTACTTTCAGAGCAAGTTAAAGTAACAAGATGTTATTATAAGTCATTATGGACAATTTCCGTAGGTCTACTCATCAAAGCGGAACCACCACACAAGCTTTGTGCGTTAGGGCTACAACACTATGCTCTAACACGATATCAAACCACCCTTATCTAATAAGTTTATAGACAAAACCTACTGCATTCTAGAAGACTGGAGCTAGGTGCTACTCCCTCTGGAAAACCAAGCTTGCCTGTGCAGCACACTGCTATATCACACATTTATGTCAATAACTGGATCTGTGCTAGAACTAAGAGTTTTATTTTGGAAGGCCCTGTGGCAGTGCAGTGGGTAGCACTGTTGCCTCAAATCTCCTTGGTTGGGGGTTCGACTCTGGTCCTGGCCTTGTGTGTGTGGAGTTTGCATGTCTGCATGTTCACGTCAGGTGTCTTGCAGATTTTAAATTGGCTGTAGGTGTGAGTGTGTAAGTGAATAATGTGTGTATGTGTGGCCTGCGAGTGGGCTGGCTTCCCGCCCAGTGTGAGTCCCTGCCTCGTGCCCGTTGGCCCAGGAATAGGCTCTGGGTACCTGGAAGCCTAGTGAGGGTTAAATGGCTACAGAAATTAATTACTGAATTAATTTTATTTTGGCTAAAAATGAGCAAATATCACAAAAAACTGAATGTCAGGCAGCAAACAATTACATCATAATGTCTAGACCTCATCCATTCCAGGTGGCAGGCCACCTAGGCTATTTAATGGTAGGGGAAACACTGCTTAGTGAACCAAGCCCCAAAGAAAACATTTTTAAAAGCATGAAAGGTCATTGGTTTACAAAAGGAGCCTAATGAAGTCAGAGGCATTTTCTTGAGCCTGACACTGCAGGTTCAACCTGTTGTTTCTCTAGTTCCCTTTTCTCTAAACGTTTTTGTGGAAAATGTATTAAAGCGATGACACACATTCACCACGCCAATCTCGAATGAATCTGTGACACACTATCAATGCCTATAGTGTAAGAAAACACACGTCAAACACATACTCTCTCTGTATGTTAGCAGTGCAGGGCTACAAGCTTCAACTGACGAGGACATTGGTACTTTCCAATTAAATTATAAAGCATAAATATCCAACAAGTCAATGACGGTCAGGTAGGATGTCATTCTAATTACAGCAGCCAGACTTCAACACAGAGCATCCTAATTAAGTATTTTATTCTTTGTGGGCTGCAGTCTGCTGGACGAGGGCATTCCTAAGCTCTAATTAGGAAGAGCAGATAATGTCACCCAGAACGGACAGATCGATAGGGAGGACGTAGAGCAGCAGTCGATGCCTCCTTCTGGAGAGGGACAGATTTCCAAGGAAGGACGTTATCCTCTACATCAGGATTCCCCACTGAACTCAGTCAAAAATACAGTAAGATCTGTGAGAACGTGACTGCATTTAGCAGCAAGAGTCTTCGTGAGGATGGCTTTTGATGCTGGATGATTAGTTCTGGCTTGCAAACTGCACTCCGACTCCATAGGTACTGAGTGGAGCTTCATCACTGCAGAGAATGTAACGTCACTGCTCTACAGCTCAATGCTGGGGGCTTAACACCCCTCACGTGTGGCTGCTCTGAGGTGTAACACACCAATTTCAATGCTTTTCTATGAAGCTGTGTGTGCTCTACTCCTGTGTCAGCAATGTGTGCACCTTTAAGCAGCTAAATTCACCAATCAGAAGGAGTGTCTTAATTGAAAAAACAGCATCAAATCCAACAAAAGTGTCAGACATTGCTCCTCCAATTGCATTTTATATTACACATATATTCCCTTTAGCTAGCAGAGCTGTTATCTGACACACAGAAATAGCACACTTAATGGAAAGCCTATGGCCATTGCTTTGAATACTTGCTTGGCACCATTTTCTTGACTACACCTCTCTGGCTTTTGGTTATCCTGTTTTGGGTCCCCCTCCACAAAAGCAGCCCTTCTATTTGAATACAGTTACACAGTTTGGTTGAGCTTCAGATTTTGAGCCTGATGAATCCAACAATTTCCACTGTATGTTCTCCTGCTACCATGAGACCACATCAGGCCACTCTTGGCTTAACTCGCTAATGCAGCAAAAACAATTCCCTGCACGGCTCCGTGGCCCTGCTCCTGCATTGGCACTCCCCAAAAAAACGAAGTTGAGCTTGTAAGGATGAATAAATGAGGGCGGTGGGGAAAGCAAAACAATGTTGGCTTTGTGGGCCCCCACACTCTGTGTTCCGTCTCCATGGAGACACATCGTTGCCTGCTGGGACCATTCAGGCATGAGGGGATGCCTTCCCGCCGATACACACTGAAAAGTCCGGAACACAGGACCCACACTCGACAAGGGAAACCCGCTGCGGCCTGGCTCTGCCGAGCACCTGGTGGTGTGTGAGTGGGCCACTGTGCCAACAAGCCACCAGCAGAAAGGCATTTTGTACTGGAAGGCCTGTATAAAAGACCAAGTGCTCTAATGAGAGAGGTACAGTTACCTTGGAGGCCCTAAACAGAGCAACAGTACATGCGAACTGATCAATCTCTACACACGTGCTGCACGATCTGCACTCATCAATAAAACATGATTATCATGGGAAAGATGGAGATAAAACCAGTCATAAAACTCGGCCATAATTGCCAGTCCTGAGCCAATGAGGTAGAAATCAATCTTTGCTAGGATTTTCATCACAATGTGGACATCATCAGCACTAACACATCTAGCCAGGAGGAAACAAAGCTCAAACTGTAGGCCTGGTTAGGACTGCACCCAATTCATTTAAAATAAAAGCCTGCACACTATGGCATTTGTATAAACCAGGCAATGATCCAAGGCAGCTTTATAGAGACTCCTAATGAACAACAGTGGTGCAAGGAGGTAGAAACACTGATGGGAACCGAGAATAATCAAAAGGAACCAAGAAGGAGTATTCTGAGCAGCTAAAAGGTCGTGACAGTAAACTGAGGGTTATTACGCTTTACACATCTGGAACTGCTCAACTGTGACATCGAACACACAGTGACACCCGGGTCAGCGGGGTACAGGAGCACCGGATATGAGAGGAGCTGGGAATGCAGTGTGAGTGTGTGTGTGTGTGTGTGTGTGCGTTACGCAAGGTGAGCTCATTATCCTCTCTACTGATACAGTGCGTGTGCCATGAATAAGTGCGCACGGATCAAACGCCACGCGCGGTCGTTAAAAGTCGTGATGACGCACGGAAAGCCCGTGCCGTCAGCGCGCGCTCCTTCCCTCAGGCTGCGCTCCGCGAGCAATCCAGCCCCACCACCCGCTCCTGCTCCTCCTCCCCCACTCTAAATTACACTCCCTTCCTCGGTCAGAGTCAGGTTAGACGCTTCATTCCTGCACTTCGCTTCTTCACGCGCAGCACAAACCAGCGCGCGCTCTCACTATCTTCAGAATCAAAGTTAAACGGCCACCTGCTCGCGCGCAAGCTGTTTCTCCCCGTTGCTGCTCCGAGCCGGTACGCACAGCCACACACGCAAACGCAGAAAGACAGAGAGAGGGAGACCTGCATAGTGTCACAGAAGCAAGCGCACTCGGTCTCTGCGGCGCGTGGCTCCAGGTGCCGTGTTTCACGCGCAGGACGGCGATGCACCAAAAGCCTCGCGTGCGTGACGCCCTGTGTGGTGTCGCCGCCTGGCACGCGCTCCTCACTCGCGTCCCAAGAAAAAAAACTGCACGTGAGTCACGAAAGGTGTGCTGAAGCGAAAAATACCACCGGTGCTCCAAATCACGTGCCGTGCCGGGCTGGAGAGACGATGTGGAGCGCATCCACGCGCCGGGCAGGGTCTCGGTGAGGTGGCTTTAGGGGATGTCGGCATGCAACAGAAGACGCCTGCACTTACCTTAAAAGTGGCGCGTGCTGCTGCTGCAGCTTCCATGCTTGGCTGAGGTGAAGCGTGTGCGCGCGCTCCTCGGTTCTCAGGGTCTCGTGCTAATCCACTCTCTCCCATGCCGGGGCCAGGCGGCCGAGCGCGCGCTGCTACATCGCGCCCCTCGCGGGCTCCGCTGGACCAAACGTGTGTGCACGCGCTCTCTGCGCCTCCTCACTCTCTCCCCGCGCCTCCCGCTGGAGTTGCCTGGTTACCTCCGGATCAGCCAATGAGAGACGGCGCGCGCCTTAACCCACCGAGCGCCGGGCTGTCCCGGTTTATCCATTACAGAGAGAGAGAGAGAGAGAGAGAGAGAGAGAGAGAGAGAGAGAGAGAGCGAGAATGAAGGTGGGTGAGAGAGAGTGAGGGAGAGAAAACAAAGAGAAGAAAGGAGAGAAACAGCCATAGAATTAGAGAGAGAGAAAGAGAGAGAGTGAGAGAGCAAGAGAGTGAGAGTGAGAATGAGTAAAAAAAATTGTGACAGAGAGAGAGAAAGAGAAAGCGAGAGAATTAAGAGTGGTGAGAGAAAGAGAGAGTTAGGAAGAGATAGAGAGAATGAGAGAGAGCGAAACAAGAGACAAAGAGAGAGGGAGAAGGAGAAAGAGAAAAAGAAAGACAGCAAGATAGAGAGAATAAGACAGAGAATAAAGGGGAGGGTGAGAGAATGAGGGAGAGAAAGAAAGAGTGTGAGAGAGAGAATGAGAAAGAAAGTGTGACAGAGAGAGAGAGACAGAGAAAGCGAGAGAGTTAGAGTGGTGAGAGAGAAAGAGAGAGTGAGAGAGAGAAAGAAGCAGCCAAGAAATAAAGCACAGCCAAGATGCGCAGCAGAAGACAAAATACAAAACAACTGCAGGAGGGAAAGAAATAGAATGTACGCATCACATACTCAAACACATGCACGCACACACACACACACATTTACAGTAGAGACCTACACACACAGACTCACAACAGCAGCTCAGAATCTTCAGATGCAGAGAGGGAGACAGGAAGAGAAAATACAAAACCTAAAGACCTCCAAACACATTTAAATCAAATGTATTTGCATGCAAGCACACACACCCCCCTCAGTAGTGCCCCCACAAACAGTCTTAAATGGGACCGGAGCATTTCTATGACAGATGTTTCCTCTAAATTTGTCCTGAAGGAGGGTGGTCCAGCAGCAGTACAGGACAGCGAGAGCTGTGTTTTAACCCCGCGAGTCAACTCATCATGCAGAATATTGATTTCAATTACACCCTCTGCTCTGAGAGGCACAGCCAAGTGCACCGCACCCTCTCTTATCTCAGTCATCATTACCAGCACAAGACAAGGGGCAAGGGGTCCTCCACAGTGTCCCACATCACCACGGGACGGGGAGGAGGAACACCCCAGCATGCCGCAGCCCTCAAGAGAGTCATTGACTTAAGCTCACTTTCCCTTAGCAACACGGTCATCCATGTTTAAAGCAAAGCAGAATTTATAGCCAGTGACACAGTATAAGGACAAAGCGTTAAGCTTCACATAAGTGCCAAGTGCTAACCACACTATATGGACATAAATATTGGGATACCTGAGCATTACACCAATAGAGACCTCAGTGACACTGCATTCAAATACATAGCTGCTCCCCTTAATATTACAGCTTAATATTAAGAGCTTCATATTAAGAGCTTCCATAATTAATATTACAGCTTCCACTCTTTTTGGAAGACTTTCCACAAGATTTTGGAGTGTTTCTGTGGAAAACTGTGCCCATTTATTCTGTAGAGCATTAATTAGGGCAGGCACTGATGTTGGACAAAGCCTGGCTCACAATCTCCATTGCAGTTCATCCCAAAGGTGCTGGATGGGGTTGAGGTCAGGCCTCTATGCGTAGCAGTCATGGGCGCCGGAGCCATTTTAAAAGTCATTAATTTCACCCCCCACACTTATTCAGCGTATGAGGGAAACACCCCATCCCCTTTCAGACCCAGCATCAGCGTGTCTTCAAACATTAAAAATGCTGCAGACACCCCTGGGGCCAGGCAAGTTCTTCCCCACTGAGACTCATCCAACCATGTCTTTTCAGATCTTATTTTGTGGTCTGAAGACAGTCATGCTGGAATAGTAATGGTTTGGGGCCTTCTCCAAACTGTGTCCACAAAGTTGGAAGCATGACATTGACCAAAATGTCTTGTTATCCTGAAACGTTAAGAAGTAAGGGGCCTAGCCAAACCCTGAAAACCAGATGTGTGTCAATACTTACGTCCATAAATGTATAACCAGCCAACAGCAGGTTACAACAAGGCTTGAGGTTTGCAGAACATGTCAGGTCTTCTTAAATCCACCTGGGGGTTTCAGTGGCTCCTTAACCAGGTTGGGTTTTGCTAGTCAGGCTGAAGGATGTTTTGGTGCTGCATTAAGGTGCCCCACCCACAGTTAGCTCTTCTGGGTTACAGGGCAGCTGGTAGGCTAGTGGTTAGGACATTTGCCCAGTGATCCTTGAACACGGTACTGTCCCCACACACTGCTCCTCAGGCTGCCCGCTGCTTCACTTGGTCAATGGGTTAAATGCGGAGAAAGAATTTTGTGCTCTTCACACTGTGGGCTGTAGTGTGTTCACGTATGACAGAATGGTCATTTTCTCTAAATGTACTAGTATGCATAGAAAGATCCTATCAAGTTCAAACCATTTTTAACTGTTTTCATACTCTCAAATTCTCATTCTTACACATTGGTATGCCCATCAATGGAAAAATGCATTAGTGGGCAAAAGTAGAAGCTGATGAGAATTCAAGATGGGAGTGACGTTCTTACTATACATGATGCCTGATAATTAAATGGTGATGCCTGAGCAAATTTACTGCATGAATCCACAGCTGTGACTTTTCTTTCATGCATTGTGTTAGCCTGTATTGTTGTGTTAGCCTGTGTTGTTTGCACATGTTGTGTGTACATTTATGGCATTTATCCAAGTGACAGTCTTCCTTGAGGTTAAGGGTATTGGTCAGGAATCCAGTGCTGGTATGCTGAAGGTAGGATTCAAACCCATAACCTCTTGGTCCAAAGGCAAGCATCCTACCCACTAGGCCACAACCCCCCCAATAGGGTACCTGTGGTTGTGTTAGCCTGTGCTGTGTATACCTGTTGTTGTGTTAGCCTGTGCTGTGTGTACCTGTTGTGTTAGCCTGTGCTATGAGTACCTGTAGTTGTGTTAGCCTGTGCTATGAGTACCTGTAGTTGTGTTAGCCTGTGCTGGGGGTACCTGTTGTTGTGTTGGCTTTATTGCTGTATATCTCTTGTTGTGTTAGCCTGTGTTGCTGTGTACTGGTTGTTGTGTTAGCCTGTGCTACTGTGTTAGTCTATAGTGCCATGTGCATGCGTACTGCTGCAGGTGCCTGTGTTGCCATAGTAGCTCTGCTGCTGTGTTTTCTTGGCTGCTGTATGGGGCAGTCAACTGTATGATGCTGCAATGAGAAAACTTTTCTATAGCAAAATGAGTGAGCAATAAGAAACACAGCAAGATGAACACAGTATGAAGCTCAGCAAGAGTATAAGGATAAAGCTAGACAAAGCAAGTTTGTGTGTGTGTGTGTGTGTGTGTGTGTGTGTTTGAAAAGGTTTTCTACACCATTTTCCAGATTTTTCCAAGCAGAATGTGAGCTCAGTGCTTCTGATCTCCATAAAAAAGGAAGAAACAGCCTCCATCCCTGACTACTCTCTTTCCCATCTCCCCCACGCCTTGCTTCACTTCTTTATTGGGTTTTTCCTTTATGCTCGAACACATAGCCATGTCCTTTTATATTCCTCTTCTTCTTTTTCTCCTCATACTATCTCATAGTGCACATACAAGCCCCCTACCCTTCCCTCAACCCCCCACTCACCTCTCTCTGGAAATCACACTCACTTTAATTCAGTCTGTGTGATTCTTCTTTTACATCTCTTTGGTGTTTCTTTCTTCTTCATCCAACTCTGCACACACTCTCACTCCACCCCCCCACCCCCCCCCCACCCCCAGTTAACCAACCTCTCACTCTCTTCATGTCTTTCATCACGCATTTTTCCTTCCTTTCTCTTTTTACCATGTCTGTCTTTTCGTGGTGCGGTGGGAGATATCTCTTTTGCAACCAGATTTTGTTTACGCACAACTGTTTCCTACACAAATTTTAATCCCCCCCTCCCCCCACCCAGACGTTGGTCTCTCTCCCTCTCACTCTCACTCTCACTCTCCCTTTCACTCTTAC
>JBBPDB010156667.1:0-13834 GCA_037974465.1 Brachypetersius altus
TGTCAGTAAGCCACAAAACTAGTAGGATTATTGAGTAATGTTGGACAGTAACTCAAACACTTGTTTTCCTGGGCAGAGCTAATGAGCAGTTAACATACAATAATAGCAAACTAACATTGCTGCAGTTCATAAATTGTTAAGTTATGATGAAAACAATGGAAAATGATGGATGCTGGCAACCTACACCTCGTGTTCTCAATCAATTTTCTTGCTCATCTCAGCAAGCATGAACACATTTCCATTCAGAGGCTGCATGAATCCTTTTCACATGGATGTCTGACATAGTATTTTTAAACTACAAAAATTGAATACAAAGCACTTGAGGATTTTCATAGATGCATCTTTTTGAGAGCTCAGGTAGGAAAAAATAGCTGAACATTACACTTAAACATTATTCTTGTTGATCAGAGTCTATTTTTGCATGTCATTGATGCATTAAATTAACTCAAAACACACAATTATTGAATACCCCATAACTCTTTGAGTTCCTGTTAATGTAAACAATGAATGTTTTACGAGTAGATAAAACTTCTAGATGTGTAAAAGAAGTCTTGGATTACATTAAGCAGAGGGAACAAATTATTAAACTGGGTTTTTAAGTTGAGAGAATGATTTGCCTTGGTACGTTTGAGCATTGGTCAGACATCCCCAAATGAAATACTGTAGTCCATATTTTTGACTTTCAACACATTGCGAAAATATGAGCAGTCTGAGGGCCCCTGAGGACTTGTTTGTTATCCATCACATAAATGACTGTATAGCATTTTCCTCTGGGGAAGAATTTAAGTTTAGAAACAAGGGAGATTTTTACAGTTTGCATATTTATACATTTTGCCTGTTAGTGAATTTTAAGGTGTAGTGATGTTGTTATTCTTTTTTTAAAATGAAAATCATATATTAGCACATTGTGAAAAAATGCAGTTTTATGATGTTTAAAAATGCCTACATTTAGGGTTTTTTAAACCCTAAATATGCCCACATATATGCTCCCAAAACACTTTAATTTAATTTTAAACACAGCTTAATACATTGCCCTTAAAAATGTAAAGGTAAACCTGTGTATGTACTGTACAGTGTATACTGAACTTCTGTCTCCAGCAGTGCTAGAATGTAAAATACAATGTTACCCCTATACTGTACTGTAATGGAAGCACATTTTCTTTGGTATAAGCAGGGTAAATACAGCAATATTTTTATTGCTGTAATAATTTACAGTAATAAAAACACGGAGCTTTAAGAAGAACAAAACAGAAAACACAAGAACACTTAGAAAAACACCCAATTAGTAAATTATATATTTCTTAATAATTAAGGATTAAAATGCATGAATACACATATGACTCTGAACCGCGACTCGGCGGGGATTTTCTGTCCTCAATAAGAATATATGTATACGTGTGCTTAGTGTATCCTTTGCAGTACATGTTAAGTCCGAAGTAAACATTCTTTAACATGTATTTTTAAAAGCATTTTCAGATGCAGATATTAGATACAGTGTAAAAGGCAACATGTGTCTTATATGTAAAGCCTGACATTTCTATTCCTTTGCAGTTCTTGCTCAAAGAGGCTATCTAAGAGAGAAGACTTTTGTGAATTACTTGAAGTATATGCTTTATTGGAAAGAGCCAGAATATGCCAAATTCTTGAAGTAAGTGTCATGCTCATTACATTCATGTTTTGTTGCCTTTGAATCATATCCCATTTAGTGTTCACATTTCATTTTGTTCTATTAAGAAAGGTATTTCCTAAGTTTATAGAGATCATTGGGGACAGGATATGAACTTAGTTAAATATATTTAATATTTTTCCCATTTTTCAAATATCCTCACTACTTGCACATGTTGGAGCTGCTGCAGTATGAGCACTTTAGGAAGGAGCTAGTGAATGCTCAGTGTGCAAAGTTCATTGATGAACAGCAAATCCTGCACTGGCAGCACTACTCACGCAAGCGTACTCGTCTACAGCAAGCTCTCGCAGAGCAACACCTGCAGCCACAGCAACAGGCACCTCAACATGGCAATTCTGCCTCCAAATGATGCCTGCATATGACCTAGCGACACAAAGGTATCCATGTCACATGTATTTTTTTCCCCCCCAGGCATTGGTGTAAATAGTGCACCTTTTTGTGTATTTTTTTTCTATACGGGGACACTAATAGTAAAGACTTTAGAATTCTGCCTGTCAAACTTAACGTACAAGAGGCTTGCCCTGTTTTGAACAACTGTTCTTGAGAGGAAAATTGAAAAGAATAAAATTGTGTTAATGAAAACTGGTGACCTGTTGAAATAAGGGCAGGGAGTCCTGTGAATTTGACCACATTGCACCAAAGCAATGTGAAATGTATGCTTTCTTTTCCTCATTTTATTTTTCTTCAAGAACCCTTGTGATGTTCTGTGTACTATGCCTTAAAAATTTTAATTTGGCTGAATTTGTAGCTTAGTTTGCATGTATATGTCATGGCTGGTGGCCGTTCGTGGCCACTATTTTTCAGTTTGTTCACCGTTCTGTTTCTGTGCTTCTGTGGACTCTTATTTTGATATCTGTTTAGTGTCACGTGTCTTTTGTGACTGACACCCGAGTGGCTTCCCCAGCCTTTTTATTTATACAGATTAGAACAAAGAAAGAATGTGTGTGTGTATATGTGTGCGTAAGTATGTGCGTGTATGTGTGTGCGTATGTGTCTGGAAAGCTTCAACCCTGAAGCTTTCCAGGACCTGCAAGTAATAACCTTTTAACATATACAAATAGAGATAAGCACATGAGAGTGCATCTTAAATCTTCTTCAGGAATGCAGCCTCACAAAAAGTTAAGTTTTAATAGGTAACTAAGTGCAGCCTGTCCTTACTCTAAAAGGGTAACTACTCATACACATAGTGAGTGATAACATACTTATTTCAATCTAACAGCAACACAACCCCAAATCATTCTCCCGTTGCAGGCCTGTACGTGCTTGGGAACGTGGTAGCCTGAAACGAAATGGCTGCTTCACCTCAATGGGCCAAAATAAAATGGTACCTGAGCCACCAGGAATGAAATGAGTCATGCACGCGGGCTTTGGAGTGACGAGGACGAGAAGCTTCCCAGAATCAGTCCTCCTCCATGTCCTTGGAGTCTTGTGCGCACAGGCAGCAAAGTACGTGTACTCGGTGTTTGGAAACGTGGAGCTACAGCGTTAGCAGGCCGCCAACCTCCTAGCTCAGTCCTAGCACTGACACTACTAGTCACTCTGCTACTAACTCTCGTAACTTGGGCAGGCTTTCGACACTGTTTAACTTCAGTCCGAAATTTCACTCAACCCCTTATGAGCAGTTTTACTGTAATAGTCACTTTTAAGGATCTGGCCGATTACTTACAGTCACTAAAATGCTGTTTATTTTTGAATACACTAGCTCCGTCTCTCCTCTCCTTCTCCACTCCTGTCCAAGCTCCGCCTCCCTCGTTTCTCATTGGCCCAGAATATAACAAACAAAATATACATACTTGTTTCCCCAAACATAAAATAATACAAATAACACTGCTTAGAAATACATAACTGAACATTCCATACATTTTCACTTCAGCATTTACTGAACAAGCAAATGCATTTTTAAATGTTTTACCTTTACCACTATTTATTCTATTCCTGAACTCAATACTTATGAACAATTTCCATAAGGCTACAGTAGGATTCAAACCATTGCCAAGCTGTGCCTGATATCCCAAGGCTTGAGAGAGGATCTGCTGATTAACCATGTCGAAGGCTGAAAGGTCAAGAAGAATCAAAGCAGAAGACATGTTGGCTGGAGTGGTGTTTCAGTGTGCGCAGTGCGCAGCCAGACTGGTGAGGATACTGAAGACTGTTTTGAGAAAGAAAGATGTTAAGTTGGTTATACGCAGCCCATTCCAGAGAAGAGATACTGGTCTGTAGTTGTTGATATCTGAGGAGTTTAGCGTGGATTTCTTCAGAATCGGTTTAACCACCGCAGACTTGAAAGCGGGTGGGGCATGGCCAGTAGTTAGGGAGCCATTGATGATGTAGGCGATATGCGGGATTCGTTCTGAAGACATCATCTGGACTGTACTTGACGGGACAGGGTTGAGCAGAGATGTGGTTGGTTTGCTGGACATCAGAAGCAATGCCACATCCTCAAAAGAGAGAGGTGAGAAGCCAAGTAACTGGGTAGCATTGGCCTGTCTCTGGCTGACAGGCGACTTGACGATTGGTGGGAAGGATCTGCTAATGTCATCAATCTTCGCATCAAAGAACACACCAAAGTCTTCAGGTGAGAGAGCTGATGAAGGATGGAAGGCAGCGCCGTAGCACAGCAACTACTCCAGCTCAGGTCAAGATCAAGTCAAGCTTCAACCAGAACAGCGCAATAGACCACAGCACCCTGGGGAAGGAACACCCAGCTCAGGACAGAGCTGAACAGGACCGACTTGGAATTGTAATTGGGACAAGCACCAATTCTCAAGGTCAAGTCCCTCCTCCAAGGTCCGACAATACACACCACAGTTCTCCCAAGATCCATCACCATACCACGAACACCACGGAGCTCAGGACCAACTCACAGAGGGAGACGACGTGTCTCTCCTCCAGCTGCTGAAGGACTTTCTCACTCAACATTCACTCAAGGGTCCAAAAGACTTCAAGAGGAGAAGCAAGAATTTGCAACAACTACACAGTGGCGCCACTCCTTCAAACCACAGAGAAAACAAGCTGGAGGCTGTAGGTTGACAACAATTCATCCACTCATCCATCCACTCACCCACTCCCTCACTCACTCACCCACTCACTCACTCACTCGCCCATTCACTCATCTACTCACCCACTAACTCACTCACTCACCCACCCATTCACTCATCTACTCACCCACTCTCTCACTCACCCACTCACTCACTCAATCATCCACCCACTTACACACCTACTCACTCACCCACTCACTCGCATACTTACTCAGCCTTGCCTCAAGGTCCTCTCACACGGCTTTGTCTTGCTGCTCTCAGAGGGTTGCTGTAGCCTTGAGTTTCTCCAAGTCCTGTCTTAGCTGTTCTCATTCGTCATGGGAATCCTTAGCCTCCTCATATGACGGAAGGTGCTCCAGATCTTGTGGTCGCCTTTCAAGCTGTTCCTCATGTATCTGGGCTTGAACGAGGTTTTGCTGGAGTTGTGACAGCAGCTGGAACGCTAGATCATTTCTGTTAGGGAGCCTGACAACAGCGGGCCGAGTGAAGCAAGGAAACAACTGTGTCCAAACACCTGTTTGTCATGTCTTTTGTTCTCTCTTCCTTCCTCTGTGCCATTTACACCCTAACGTGAATATCCACTGACATAATACAAGCCACACTGCTTGTTTTATTTCTCTTTTCTCTCACCCCTTATTCTCAGGTCATAGCGATGGCTAGCCTGATAATCATCACAGCACACCAGTTTGGCCGGGAATCCCAACCCCTCTGCCAACTAGTGTGGTGTTCTAAATTCATTTCTACCCCTACAGTCACTCCCTCTGGTCCCTCCTGTACCACAAGATCCACATCATTATCCACATCATCATCCACCGCAATACAAGCATGGAGGCAAAGAATCTGCAAAGCTACTAGGCTTGACTTAAGTGCTAGTTACTTTATAATTCAGCACATTTAGTGCCGCTGAATGTGTGGGTCCTCTCCAAGCAAGGTAAATCCTCCACACTCAACTCCAGTAGTGCACTCTCAGCCCAACTTCCACTTTTCAACACAACCCCAACAATGTGGTGTTGCGGCTGGTCAATAGAGGGCGCTGGGGTGCCGCCCCCCTTCAAGTTAGCCCCCTTTAACATGTTAACAATAAGTTAAATATATATCGCAAATATTAACGAAATAAAATTATTTAAGGTTAGTCATAGTATTCTACTGTTAGTCATATTACCATTTATTGAAAATTTAAAAAAATCTAAACTATATTTCTTTCATATGTGTGTGCGGGGCGCCGGACTAATGAGTGTCTATGTAAGTACACAAACTTTTGAAAAGCATGTGATTTGAGGCTAAGCTCTAATTGGCTTGTTTCAAATTGTCCTTGGGGCGCTGGGCTTTGTGCCCCGATCCCTCCCACTTTTGTTGAGAGCGAATCAATGTTTTTATATAAATTGGCCTTATGTGATTGGCCCGTTCTCATTCCGCTCAGCAGCAGCTCATCAGTTGACTGACAGGTATTAATCAATGTGGAAGCAAGCCAATTTCTCGAGATGAAAGAAAATTCGGTTTTATCTTTACAAAGATACCAGTTCACAAGGCGTTTGGATGAAGAAAAAAAAAATCAAGGAGCTTGGACCAGATTGACCAAACTTGCAAATTCATCAGGAATCAAGTGATCGCGGTTGCGCCTACACTCAGGGTTTTTCCAGCACTTATTATGGGAAACGGACTTGGCTGGCTGGTTGTGATGTAAGTCATGCCTTTTATTGTTTTCCGTGTTTGCTGTTTCAAAGTCCTGGCACCGAAACTTTGTGGACAACAACAGGGGTTCGCGATTTAAAACACCTTTCTGAAAAGTGCAAGCGGCATGAAAGTAGCCGAAGCCATCTTGACACCGCTATGAGGCTCCAAATGTTTGGGGAACTTAGCATTTCCCAACAGCTAGATGAAGGCTACAGGACTGGCATTAGAAGGCACAATGAAGAGGTCACGAAAATACACACATCCTGTGTAGAGTAATAGACTGTGTGAAATGTTGTGGTGTGTTAGAGCTGGCTTTGCGTGGCCATGATGAGAGCGAGGGCTCGGAGAATCCCGGGATATTCCGTGGCCTGGTCGATTTTGTTGCTTCCCTTGATGGAGTTTTGAAAGAGCACCTCGAGAATGCCGCTGTGTTTAAGGGAATTTCAAAGACCGCGCAGAACGAGCTGTTGGACTGTATGTTGTCTGTTGTACGAGGCTGAAATTGGCTACTTATTCGCAGCTTCCGATTCGTTTGGCTTGATATTCGGCAACGTCTCTTTATGCGACTGAAGTTAGATCCTTATTCAATCGCGTCACTAGGGGGAGCGTTCACGGTGGCGAAAGCTGCGCACTTTATCACTGAAACCTTTTCTAGGTGAATTTAAACGTTGGAATTGACGCGTAAAATGAAAATTCTGTTCATAATAATTATTGATAATCTACATATAATATGTAGCTGTATTGTGTGTGTGTGTGTGTGTGTGTGTGTGTGTGTGTGTGTGTGTGTGTGTGTGTATATATATATATATATATATATGGGGGGGCTGTATGTGTGTATGAGTGTATTAATAAGCTTCTGGGAAATATAAAATATATGGACATGTATTGGCTGAAGATAGATAAATGACAGTTTATAAATTACAAATATGTGTACATTTATAAACATTTATATAGATTTACATGAATACATACTGTATATACACAAACACACAGACACACAGACACACACACCATCAGTCTGCTCTTCCTACTGTTCTGCGTTTGAGTGTTCTGTTTAACCTCTGCTCTGACCACAGCCCTGATCATCTGTCTTTCTGGGTTAGCTCCTCAGGTGCAGCCTCCTGCTCGATCTATCTCTACATCTCTTCTTTTTTTCCTTTGCTCTTTGCACTCTCTTCTGCTTCATCTTGTTCTTGCTGCACAGAAGCTCTACTTCTGATTCGCTGCTTTTCTCCTCTGCTGCAGAAGAATAAGGGAGGGCGAGATATCATACAAATGAAGATATTTAACAAATAAACAAGAATAAGTGAAAATGAATTCATCCAGTCAGTTTACCATGCAGCCACATACAGAGGTCCTCAATAATCCTTGTATGATTCATGCTGTCATTCTAAACATACTGACCGTACCCAGCTTACCCTCAGTAAAGAGTTTTATGATTTTGATAATGTCTGATAACATAGAGCGTTTTGCAGCGAGGAATAAATGGTCACAGAAAATGAATGAACAAGCATGCACCTGTATCCAAGTACCACACACTAGGAATACCTTCCAGTGTTTCTTTTCCCTAAATTTAGTCATGGCCAGTTACAGGACGACTGAGAGGATCTAAGCTCTGCATATGAAGCCCACCAGCATGACTTTTCAAACAACTGGGCAACCAGTTCTTCAGCAAGTCAATACACCCTTACTCAAGTCTACAACGGCCAAAATGCATTTTAAAGTTCACCCGAAAATTTCAGTGTTGGACAATTTTACCAGCACCGGAAAGTCACTTCCCCAAAACAAGCTTGAGTAGTGTTCAAGTGAGGCATTTTTCATAATTTTTACTATTTCCCCCATTTTCCAGGGACAAGGAAGACCTTGAAAAAACACACTGAATTTTGGTTTCCAAAGTAAAATCCAAACTACTTCATGTTTTACACTCGAAACAAACATTACCGTTGTTGTCTAAAACTCCAAACTCCAGAAGAACCACATGAGATGTTTTACTACCGGAAAAAAAAAATTCTTAAAACAATTAGTAGGGAGACCTGGGCATCAACTTCCCAATACAAAGTCAGAAAAAACAAAGAGTGTTTGGCCCCTTTTTTTGTTTGTTCATCATGAAATTTTGATAAACAGTTAACATTAGTTGGAGTTTTTAAATGGTGTACGAAAATTAAAAACATCCTAAGCGGAGATTTTGTTACAGAACAATACATGTATAGTTGGAAGAGTCCAAACTTTTGACTACGCGTCTGATATTCAGTATTGTTCTTTGTATTCACAGAGTAGTGCAACATCCGCATGACCCTCCTTCATTCAGTAATGAATAGATTGGACAAAAAATTTATAGAAGAAGGAATTATAACAAAAAATGCAAAAGCTTTTAGCGTCATTGTCACTTTTTGCATATTCCTTTAACCTTTTGACCTCCATTTATGAGCGTTTTGGCATCCCTTTATTTATTGGGCTATAACAATTCCATAAGCTAACCATTCTTGTCTTATGTTGTTTTTTCAAAAGACCCAGGGCCAAATAATTATTTATGTAATTATTTGATGTGAAACTAACAAGTAAAATCTTGATATCATTTTTATAAGCAAATTCTAGTTTTGCCAAGTGAAATTTTCCATTTTTTCTTTTATTTCTACAAGACAATGTTGTTCAGTAGAGATTTAACTTTAGAAAAGTAAATAATATGGATGTTTTATGGAGTTTCAAGAGTGTGTTTTTTTTATGGGAAACCTTTTACTCTCTCTTTTTCATTATTTTGCTCACATGATTACTCTGGAATAATTTATTGCATAAACACCGGACTCTGACGATAGTACAGGGTAAATCTTCTAAATTAGGTTACAAAAATGAACGCAAAATGCGTTAATTGAGTTAAAAAAGGTTAAATCTGAAACTGTGAGACCTTCAACAGAACTTCAGATTTACCACTATTTTAAAATGTAAAATTTAAAAACTTTTGAATTTAACTTTTCTTACTGGAACAATGTCATTTCTGTAGGTTCACTATGATGCCTGATCTTTCTTACTTTTCTTTTTCCAAGCCCATCAACCTCAGGCCGAAAAGGACAGCTCCGAGCCAAAAGTGGTCATGTCAAAATGTTAAATACTTTAAATTCAATTAAATGCTGGCAATGAATGTTTGGAAAAAATATATATTTCTAATAACTTCCATAATAGTTAGAGAGGAATTTCTCCAATTTGTCAAAATCTCTGCATTATGAAATCATCATGATATAAAGAAAGTCCTATTTAAAACAAAATGTGCCATTCTGTTGTACGTGAGCAGGTCATGGCTGACTCTAAAAGCTCCCTCAAATAAAGTTATTCAATGGTTGCGACACCTCACACCTGAGATGTTTTTGGTTCTAAAACTTAACCCATTAACGGTGAAGGGACATATGCAGGGCATCATGAGGCCAAATAGTCCCCAAAGGAAACTAATTAAGTTCAGAGTCACTATTTTACCATCAACATCCATATAAACACTTGTTTAGCTTTACTGGGGGTTGATAGTAAATAAATGTCTTTGTGTTGGAGACTTCTGGTTCCATTCACCTCCACTTGCATCTCAACCACTAAATTGTGCAGAAATTTCACTGAAAAGTGTAGATTCTAAACCTGCAATTCACCCCTCTCAGGGAAAAGACTGCATTATGTTTTGAATTTGATGAAAAGTTACTGTCATCTGGAGAATCAGAGAAAGCGACAGAAAAGATTTGCACAAAAAAAGACCACATTGTGCTGCACGCCACACTCCCAGGCCTAGCCTAGCGCTAACAGCGGCATGTGGTGTGTGTGTGTTTTTTTTTTCTCCTCTCATGAGCGTGGAGAGATCCGTCTTTCGTGGAACAGGGGAGGAAGAGCGGGGCGTGTGGGAGGTGAGGAGGTAAAGAAGAGAGGGATAAAAATCTAGTCCCGACACAATCTCAGCCCACCACAGCCCCACCTCCGCCGCTTGCTCTCACCCTTTCTTTTCAGCTCTTCGCCTTTGAAGTCCCCCGCCTGGCGCCCCTCTTCCTTTTGTGTCTGAAAACCAAAGCCCACCACAAAGCTTCTTCGCTCTTTCCCTCCCTTCACACACTCTTCGAACTCTGTCCCCCCTCAACCTCTGCGAAAATCAAGGCCCACCGCAGTCCCCTTACTTCCGCTCTGCTGTATATTGTATGTCGCTCTGGATAAGAGCGTCTGCTAAATGCCGTAAACATAAACGTAAATGTATATTTCAAATCAGGAGCTCCAGGGGCGTACATTTAAAACTAAACCTGCTGCTGTGGCATCATGGGATTTATTTCACCAACAATCATTCGTTTGACTGGATCTGTGTTTAAAATGGAAGCCAACAGGCAGTTGATGAATTTAGCAAAATTCACCCCAACAGTGCACATGCTAGGATGACCAGAACTAGTTAAGAACTAGAACAGTGGTTCCCAAACTGGGGTCCGGGCCCCCCTTACGGGGGCGCTAGAGATCTCAGGAGGTGCGCAGAATTTTGTGTGCACTGAGTTTACCTAAATTATATTTGTACACATTAAATTCATAAAAAGAGAAACGTAAAGTGTATGTGTATTAGAGTATATGAGCAAAAACCTACAACTGCTGTTTATTCTTTGCAAATAAAAGTTTGTAATTAATCACTTTATTCATTTTGTGTATCTACGCAGGTAGGAGTTGGGGGGCCTGGCTTGTCTTGGACGCAAACAAGGGGGGCTTTAAGGAAAAAAGGTTGGGAACCACTGACCTAGAACTATAGAAACTGAAGTTGTTTTGAAGGTTTATTTAACTTCCCAAAACCGGAGAAATAGTGAAAAAGTAGTTCCGGCTACAAATAAATTCATCCCTTTAAAAAAACAGTCCCTTTTCTAAAAGCATTTTTGGCCAAATAATTCACGACAAAGAATTTTCCAACAATTTGTAAGAAGCTCCTCCCTGAAGGCCTTGCTCATGGGTGGGATTCGGTAATGTGTAGTGTGGAAGTAATCAGGTAAAAAAAAAGGAAGAAAAAAACAAACTGCCTTATGAAGAGGAATTTGTAGCCACTGAACACAATTTACTTCAATTTTATGTGAATGGCATTATAGGGAGAACTCCTGGCGTTCTACAGAATTAGAGAATTTCGCTATCCAGGGGAAGGTTTTGTATCGACTGTACGATCCAGATGTGTAGACTGCGGTTTTGATTTCTCTGTTTCTGTCCCCAGGTTCTTGCTGTCCCTGGTTAGGACTCAGAATGTGGCTCCCATGGATCCTCTTCCCTTTGCTGCTTCCAACGCCTTCACAAGCAGGTAACATTTCATGAGAGCTGGAATTTTTGTGATCACAACAGAACATGAAAGTGACCATTCTGTCATACAGGAACACACCACAGCACACAGTGTGAGCAGCATGAAATTCTTCCTCAGTATTTAAACCCATTCACCAAGTGAAGCAGCGGTCAGCCAGGACCACAGCACCCAGGGAGCAGTGTGCGGGGACAGTACCTTACTCAGGGTTCCTGAGGATACTGCAGGGCAAAGGCCTGAACCACTTGACCACCAGCTTACCATGTTTGTTACCATGCAGGCCTTGCAGCCCTAAAGCCTTACATGACTTGGCCCCAGGAGAAGGAAGTTTGAGAAACGCTGGTTTAACCAAAAAACTTTTTTTTTGTTTCTTTACTTTTTGCCCCCTCACTTAAACAACAGTTCAATAGTGTCTAAACTCATGTTAGCCTCCAGTGCTAAAGCTAAAGATGGAAATACCAAACATGTCCAGGCTGATTGATCACATTTTTGGGTAACATTTTCAGAATAGACTCTTTCTAAAGCATTTCCTAAAAACAGTACAACTAAATGCAAAAAGGTGGCATCAACACAAAATGAACCACAGCCCTGAGATTATTATCTCTCTCTCTCTCTCTCTCTCTCTCTCTCTCTCTATGTCTGTCTCTCTTTCACTCTCTCTGTATACCTCTCTGCTCCACCTCACTCTATGTATCTCCCTTTCTTTCTCTCTTTCTCTCAGAAATGCTCATTTTTGCGCAGGCTGGGGGTCGTGTTATCCTTCCTAAAGGCACATTCTCAGAAACGGAAAGTGTTTACGTGAGGTGGTCAGTCGGTTCTACAGACCTGATATGGTGGCACCCAAAGGACAGCTCTCCCAAAATCGGTGAGGAAGAACACGCTTACAGCCATTCTCTGCTCATGTGCATTTATTCTTCAGTTTGGGAGGGATCTCCAGTGGAGAAAACTTGTCATTTTTTTCAGGAACATCAGAGGAGTGGAAGGGGCGGATTTCCATGTCAGAGGATTTTTCCCTCATTGTTTCTCCAGTTCACGACTCTGACTTCCAGAACCTCTTCAAATGTGAGCAGAGAAATTACAGGGACAGTACAGTGGAGGAGTACAGGCTGAAACGCGGTAAGAAACCTTCAGGCAGAATCAGGTTGTAAAGTGATTCTTTTACATGTCTCCTGTCTCCAGGACCATAAAAAAAACAGGAGTAGGTGTAATCAATCACTTTTTTATGGTCCATTTTGTCCCCATCACTTTCTCATGGTCCATTGTCCCCATTAAATTTTTCAAGGTCTATGTTGTCCCCATCCTTTTTTCTCATGGTCCATTTTGTCTCCATCACTTTTTTATGGTCCATTTTGTCCCCATCCCCTTTTCTCAGGGTCCATTTTGTCTCCATCACTTTATGTTGTGACTCCTTTTGTATTAAACATTTTTTCAAAAATCAGTAAATTTTTGCCCCAACATTCCCCAAAGTCCCCCCAAACCCTTCCCACCCCAAAAAGTGTTGCTAATACAGTATTTCATGAATTTATGTATGTCTTTATGCGGAGCAAGGCCTGTACTAGTAGGTTGATGTAATCGGTTCACCATCAATTCAATTAAATCAGATGCTGCTAACGGAACTGAACAAATCCGCATGATGATGGTTGGAGGGCATCGAGGAGAATTAATTTTTATTACTTCTTTGGAAATACTCTGCTTCTGACAGCACGTATCTGTATTTATTTGTTTTGTTCTTACATATTTTCTTGCAGACAAATGCAATACTCACTAAATGGTTTTCAAGCAACTTCCTTGAGTTACTTGCTGTGCATAAGTGCCTAAGACTACGACTGTTACTGAAAATGACTGAATCCCTCCCACGAGACGGTTGCTTTACAGCGCTCAGCTCTCGTGGGAGGGATTCAGTCATTTTCATATTATTTCATATACCATATTACTGCAAAAAATCATCAGTTTCCATTAGCAATTAGCACTATAGACTTTTTGTTTTAGTTCCCAGAAGCATTTTCTTTACATAACTTATAATAAACGTTTATGCTAGTTTTTGAGTGCAAACAACCTACAGAAGTAATTCTAATAACATACACATTCTCTCTCTCTCTCTCTCTCTCTCTCTCTCTCTCACACACACACACACACACACACACACACACACACACA
>JBBPDB010156768.1:0-13826 GCA_037974465.1 Brachypetersius altus
AAGACCATTTCACCTGTATCTGTATGAGTGTTTCATATATGTGTGTGTGAGTTTTCAGTAGAATGGATGCATGCGTTTCATATGTGAATGTGTTTGTGTTTCAAATGTGTTTGTGTAACAAAAGTCTGAAATATTTCCTAAACGGCTCCTCATAGTAGATAGTGTGTAATGTTAGGGATCAGGTGAAGTACTGACTCCTGACTATGAGGCGGGTGATGGCAGAGGAGGCTGATCCTTCTGAGATGTAGCGGATGGTGTAAAGTCCAGCATGCGAGGCAGTGACATTGCTGATGACATGTGGTATTGAGTCCATGATGTCCTCCTTGGGCACGGAGTGCACAAATGATTCTTTGGGTGTTTGCCATTCAGTTGTTTCTAGAATAAAGAAAAGAGTCAGAGAGATGAAATGTTGACCCAAATAGAGCTAAACTAAAATGAAACATATAGAGCTAATATAGAGCTAAACTAATATAGAGCTAAACTAAAATGAAACATACAAACATACATACAATACATATATATGTGTGTGTGTGTGTGTGTGTGTGTATGTGTGTGTGAGGGACTTGTGTGCTGAACAAAATGTTGATTTGTTTTTTGGGACTAGATTACACTATAAGTGTACAAATGTGTTAAATGAGTAAATGAAAAGCATCTTAGCATTGTATTCCCTTAGCCTTGTATGCAGCTGGTGGTCATCAAGGAGCTTAACAGTGTCTGTAAATGTGTTCATTTTTAATTCCTGTGGTTGGGGTGATTTTTGATAAATTGTAGCACACAAAGATTTTTTTTATCAAAGTCATGAAAAGCTTGTCTGACATAGCAACAGCTGCAAAATGCAGGGGATCCTCGAGTTACGACACAGATCCGATCCTTTGACAGTGATGTAACCCGAATTTGGTGTTAGTCGAAACAGACCCTAGCCTCAGTCATTTACTGATCCGAACACAGCTGTAAAATCAGAAAAAGGAAAGGAAGGAAGGATATAGGAATCAGATAAAGGAAAAGGAAAACTCCCTCACTCATACACCGTGTAAGAGTGTATTTTTCCGCCACACGCAACCAAATTAGTTCTTCCGCGTAGTCCACAAGTACGAGGCTAATAGTGTTAGCCGAGTGGGAGTGAGCGTTGTAAACTTGAAACGTCATATGTCAAGACCGTCGTAACTCGAGAACTCTCTGTAATGCATTTGTGGTAGATTTAGTTTACTGACTTACATTGTGGTCCTTTTTACTGGCAGATTTCTTTCTTCTCCTTATTATGATTGCCATATTACAATTTTTACTATTTAGTCTTCCGTAATATCCATTTGAATCAAGTGACTCAATTTTCTGAGTGCATCACCTTTCTGAGTACATAATACTTTGTATTCATAAGTTTGGTCCATGAGTCCTTACCAGCTTTGTATATGTTGACATCCTCCTGGGCCACCTTTTTTCTTGAGTATGAAATACTGACATCATCTCCTAGACTGGCCGTCACTGTGAGTGCCTCAGGACGGAACGCCGCTAAAAGATAATGTTAAAAGAACATTCCAACATTTTACTGGAGTTTTAAAAGCACATATGCAGAGAATAGTGGGTCATTAGTGTGTCACCAGTACAAACAAATAGTCTGACAAGAAGAGTTTCTCAGGGGAGGGGGACTCAAGGGTGACAATGTTTTCACCTCAGTTAGTACAACTAATGGGTATGCAACTGTTAGACAGTTCGGCTCATACAACAAGAGAACAACATAAACATATAAAAGACAGCACAAAAGAAAACACAGTTACTCGATAGAACCAAAAGTATGTGGACACCTCTCCTTATTACTGAGTTCAGGTGTTGCTGGGGCAGCTGGTAGTCTGGTGGTTTGAGAGTTGCCCCTGCATTCGGAAGGTTGTTGATTCAAATCCTAGGACAGTGGCACCACTGAAGTACCCTTGCACAAAGTACTGCCCCCACACACTGTCCCCACCCGGATGCTGTGTTCCTGGCTGCCCACTGCTTCACTTGGTGAATGGGTTAAATGTAGCAAAAGAATTTCACACTGTGCTGTGGTGTGTTCACATGTGACTATAAGGGCCACAGCCATTGCAACAGGTGTATCAAATCAAGAACATGGCCTTACAGCCATACAAGGACAAACACTAGCAGTAGAATGGATCAGACTGTAGATGTCATGTTTGCCACAGGTCAGCTTATAAATTTTCTGCCCTGCAAATTTCAACTGTAAGCACTTTTGTGAAGTGGAAGCATGTAGAAGCAACAACAGCTCAGCCACGAAGCAGTAGACCTTGTAAACTCACAAAGCCTAAAGAGTGGTAAAGTGTATAAAAAGGGCCTGTCCATTGCTGCATTACTCACTACAGAACTTCTGCTTGCTTGAAGAACTGGTCATGAGTAGCTTCCTGAAATGGGTTTTCATGGCTGAGCAACCGCACACAAGCCTATGGTCACTACAGGCATTGCCAAGCATCGGCTGGAGTAAGATAAAGCATGCCATCACTGGATTCAGTGGAGCAGTGGAATCATGGAGTGATGAATCACTCCTCCCTATCTGGCTGTCTGCTGGAGCAATCTGGGTTTGGTGGAGGCAGGAGAACATTACTTATCAGAATTCACAGCCTGTAATGTTTGGGGCCACATTGCCGGTCTGGCTCAAGCATGCACGTGTTTCATAACGTTTTTATTTCTGGTAAAACATCCAACAGAACTCTCTTATGGCTGGCTCTTATATTGCTGCACCACCGAGGAGTGCTTTCTTTTTAAGGACGCATGCAATTATTCATTGTTGTTTAAGATATGTATCGTGATAATGACAATTTCAGAACTACAACATGTACACTCTAACCGTACAGATGTAAGAGAGAATGTGTCACTAGAGAAAAGGTAGTTCTGGTCAATTTTGCTTTCTCTAAAAATGTATTGTACCCATGGCAGTTAGGGAGAGCATGTGAAGACTCCACCCACACCCATGCAGTACCAATTTATCTCACATAAATAATTGCCTGTGGCAATTATTGGCTCTGGAAAATCAGTAATCCCTGAAAGAATTATTTAGGAGGTTCATAGTTTAATTTATAAACAGCATTGACTAAAACAGCTAAATCTTTTCACATGCATTGTAACATTTACTGAGGTCATTCAGCAGCTGGCCAATGGTCTCTATTACAATTGTTGGTGCGAGGCAGACATGGTGGATAGAAATTAGGTTGAAAGTGTTCAGTTAAAAAGTCTTAACTTCCCAAGAGTCCAACTGGCATTATGAGTGCAATGGACGAAAAGAATGCAACAGAAAACAAGAAAAAGGAAGATACAAATGCAGCGATTTCCATCTGGCCAAGAATGACTAAGCAAACAAATTTTTTGCCAGGAAGTCAAGACCTATTGAAGTTTAACATTTCATTCACCCCCTCACTGTGTTCATGTTTTATTAGGTGACACAGGGAGCTAAAAACAACAGTGACTCTACCGGCAGTTCATTGTGTCAGGAATAATCCTGTAGCCTGACCGGGACAACATAAAAATATAATGCTGGACATAAACCAGAATTTTCAGTTCAGAGTGCACAGGGCCAGAGCCATGGGTTATTTATTTTTCCACAGTAGCTTTCTTTCCCCCTCAGCGCATTCCTGTTCGACTGAGAAATCACTGTTTTCTTTTCAAGCGTCCCACGGAAATGTTGAGCACTGCTTATCTGTCATCAGGACAATGCTAATGGGGTTTATAGAATATAGTAAAATAAAGAGTGGCCTTGATTTCCAATACCATCATCTGGATCTGAATCTCTGTGGGGTGTCATCATCCCTTCTGGAGCTCTGAATTACACTCAAAAGAACAAATTCAATGAATGTAACTTAATTATGCTTTTTCCATTCAATCAAACAGAGTGGAGTTACTCTATGAGGACATATCAACATAAAATACAATTGCAATTAAAGGAACAGTTTGTAAAAAAAAAAAATTACAAATATTTTCATTGCTTAGTTAGTTTACCACAGGTGCTGTGCTGTTAGCATTAGATCCTTAAACCTGTACATCGCAAAGCCTCCATATATCAGACTACTTGCCCAGCACATCCAACAGATGCCTGATCAGAATAAAGTAAACACTTTGAAGTAAATTTTTGCTGGATGGTAGGGTGCACTATGCTCCTGAAAGAGGCTATTGCTATAAAGTAAAGTGGCCCTCATTGGCACGCTTATTGCACACCTCACCACAGCACAATGTGAACAGAGTGAAATTCTTTCTCTGCCTTTGACTCATTCACAAAGTGAAGCAGTGGGCAGCCAGCGATGCAGCGCCTGGGGCACGCTGTAGGGACGATGCCTTGCTCAAGAGAACCACAGTGGTGTCACTAGCAATCCTGGGATTAGAACCCACAACCTTCTGACTACTGTATCCTGGTGCCATGTTTAACACACGCGCGTGCACACACACACACACACACACACACACACACACACACAGGGTCATTCACATGATATAAAACAAAATGGGATTCATCAGACGAGGCCACCACTTCTCCAGGGTTTTGTTGTGATGCTCACATACCCACCAAAGACACTTTTGGTAGCGGACAGGGTCAGAATGAGCACTGTGGGTTCTAACACCTTTCTATCATAGCAAGCATTATTTATTCAGCAATTTGAGGTAATGCAGCTCTTCAGACCACTAAATCAGTGACAGTCACGGGTGCCCAAGACTCACTGAATGCTCGTCTGTCTGGTCTGAAGAGCTGCATTGCCTCAAATTGCTGAAAAAAATAATGCTTAATATTACCTCTGCAGATGGTCAAATACTCAGAGGAGTTAAACAGAGGGCCAGGTTTTAGGCAGTTAGCCATGCACTTTTGCATATAATTTCACTACCGCTCAGCAATGCCAAATCCAGTCATTCTACAATCCCACACAATGAAATGCAATGGATATGAATGTGTTTAGGGCCCCAACACCCCAGGAATCAACTAAACGAAAGTTCTTTAGACTTACAGATTACGACTAAAGCATATTTTGCGAGTGTCCTTCCAAGGCTTTCTAATCACTAATGATGGCCAATACTGCTGATTTTCATTTAATTCCAATATCGAGTGACCCCAACTAGTATCAAAATAACTAATTTTGGTTTAGCCTAAAAAGGAAACGTGATTTCCACCTTAACTGCCCAGTCTAAGCCTATTGGCCTATTCATACATCTATTGTTGAACAAAGGTAATAACAGGTGTTTAAATTACAAGCATAAATAGTGTTAAATGATTCATATTACATCATATGTTTAATTTATTTTATCTTTTTAAAGAAAATTACCTTCATTCAGCATTTTGTAGGTGTAAATTTTGCTCCTATCTGAGTTCTTGGTGTGGCAGAAGAAAGCGCCGAAAATGTCCCTGCGTGTCCTCCAGGTGACCCGGGTGGCTGAGCGGTATGGTTTTTCTGCGGTGGAGGTGAGAATTTCTTGCCGGGGCAGCGGGAACTCCCGGCCCAGAGTGAGCGATGAAGTGCCAGTTGATGTCCAGTCGCTGCTCACACACAGCAGAGAGGCGTCGGCTGAGGACACGATGGGGTCTGGGTTTATCAGAGTGATGTCTGAGATGTCCAGAGCACTACCTATAAACACACAGACACACACAGTTAGTGAGCACCCACAGCCACTTTACCATTCAGAAGTCTGGCATCAGTGCTGACAGTATAACTTAATTAAAGATAAAAACATAAGTTCTTGCAAAACGAATAACCAGGGTGACTCATTCTATAATTGTGGTCAAAGTTGGGTAATTTAACAAAGAATGGGAATAAATAAAATGACCAGCCATTAGACATGTTTTTTTACATTCATTTACATAAATTGTGTAAAAACACACAGAAAAAATATAAATAAATCTGTTCACAATATTCTCACAATAAGAGATCATATCTTTTAACAGTTTTTCTCACTGTGGTGTGCTGGCTTCTATACAATAGAAAACAGAATGAATGAAGATAAAACAAGCAGCTCTTGACTTTAGTATTGAAGCATGAATGACACTTTTGCTTAGTATCTTCATACACATTATAGAGACTGGGTGTAGATTTAAAACGAGTGTGGTGGAAGTCATAGATATATATTTTTACTAATTGCAGCGATTGACGAAACGGGCTGTGTATGGAACATTCAGCCCCTAATACCCCATAAAGACACATTGCTATTTCCCCCTAAATGTTTATAAAGAACATTTATAGTACATTCCTGACTGTCAAATATATTCCCATTGTATACTTTTCTTGGTATATACAGCTCTGGAAAAATGAAGCGACCACTGCAAAAGTGTTCAGTGTCTCAGGTCTTCTCTGAACTGAGCGGAACTGATCTGAACAGAACAGCTTTGCCTTAGTTTTAAGAACTGCTGACAATATTTCTCCTAATTTCAAAAAATATATATTCTTCTTTAAAGCATAAAAGAGAAATGATGCAGTGTTTACAGAACTTAAAAAAAAAAACAAATCAGAAGATTGTTGGACCAACCCTCGTCCTGGTTTATTACAATTTTCCATGTAAATATAAGGGTTCGAATCGGAATGAGCAAACAGCGCAAGTAAAAGTCCAGAACAATGTAAACACTCAGTAACAGCACAATAACATGGCCAGGTGATTTCCTCTTAGCACTAAGTGGTTCTTTTTTCCTTCTATTGTAACCTTTAACATGGCTAGGATTCAAAGATCAATATATTTAAATATATATTTAAATATATTCGAATTTATATTAACTCATATATTTAAGGAAACTCCAGTGCTTTCAATCTAATATCTGTCTGCCTTGTCCTGCCTTGTGGGTGGTTGTAGCCTAGTGAGTAAAACACAAAGACCACAAAGATGCAGGTTTAAACCCCCACTTTTCTACCGTCGTGACTTTGAGCAAGTCTTTAAACCCTCAGTTACTTCAGGGGGACTGTCCCTGTAACTAATGAGTGTAAGTCCCAAGGTTGTCTGCCAAATGCCACATCATCAGATCTTTAAAAAGAGAAGACTCCAAATTTACATTCAATGGAAGTCAGTGGGCAGATGCAGCTAGTTCCTTTTCAGTCAAATGTTATTTTCTTCTTTTATGAATACAGGGTCACTGTAATTATCAGTGGTGCCACACCTCAGTAAATCCAAGAACAAATAAAATGCATATGTCAAGACATCAACACACCAACACAATCGGTATCTGGTCAAGACACGAAAAATATGGTAAAAAATGTGTCAACAACATAAATACATCAATAAAAGTGATACACCAAAGACAACAAATATAGAAATGAAATGTGTATGCCAACAAAATAACTTTATTTCACAGAACCCCTGATCAGTTCACACTGAGGGATCATTACAAGCTCAGTCCAGACGGCAGCTCCGACTGCTCAGCCTAAAACAACTCCCTATCGACTCGATCGCACTCCATTCTGAGGCTCAGGAAACGGCCCGGCAGCCAACGCCATCCAAAACAAAAAACACTGATTAGGGAGTCTGTGTGCCTATTAAAAGCTGCTTTCTCCACCTATTTCTGATCCCACAGAGCACATAGGAAACACATTCTACTCCATATCAGACTTTATAATCGTACTGAAGGTTTTTTTTTCTGTTTTGATGTTGCTAAAATGAACAAGAACGCTGTAAAAGCCCCAAATAGCTTTGTTTACACTGATGGCTCATAGAAAACACTTGACTTGAGAACAGCTCTCAGTTACTCCACTCAGACACCAACTGGCTGTGAACTCCAAATGAGGTCTAAGTGCAAATATTAAAGACGGAAGTGTACAGTATTGACTTTACCCCCCTGCACTATGCTGCTACATACACTCTATCAATAAAAGTGTTGGGGTGCCAGTGGGGCGGCCATTAAACCAACAAGGACCTTAATAATATTGCATTTAACTACATAGACTTTTGTATTGAGTTGATCTTCCTATTGATGCTTCAACAACTTCCACTCTTTTTGGAAAGGAATTTGTATCCATTCATTCTGTAGAGCATTTATGAGGTAAGACACGAATGTTGGTTGAGAAGGCCTGACTCACAATCTCCATTCCAGTTTATCTCAAGGGTCCACATATTTGAAAGCCTGGTGTTGTCCAAAATGTCTTAAATGTCTTTAATGTCTTAAAAAAAACAAAAAAACAAAATGTCTTGGTATGTTGAAGCATTAAGATTACCCTTCACTGGAAGTAAGCAGTTTAACCCAAACCCTGACAAAAGGTGTGTCCCAATACTTTTGATCATATAGTGTCAGTTCACCCAGACTCATCTGGATCTGTGTTTCTTGGGTGTTGCACTGGTTGCCGCGGTTGACAGGACAAGGCAAAGCCACAAAATTGAGTGATTTTATAATTCACAGATGCTTTGGCAGCACATTTTAACTGAAAGGTTCAGTATTTCTGATTTGTACACCAATGTGGGGTAACAGACGATGATGTCTGGAGTTTATCCTAGTGTTTAGTTATTTCGTGGATGACTTCACACTTCGCCGGAGTCCTGCAAGATTCATTATCGTCCTCAGCAATCTCCATTAGGAAATATGGCTTGGACTGCATTTGCCTAGAGCTCTAGAGCCATGTAAATCACTTTGGAGCTTGGAAAGAAGCAAACTGTTTTTGTTATTTTGGGGGATTTTATGATTTTTTTCTTTGAAGCGTAGCAGTTTATGTTTCTCAAAACTGTGACAGGCCAGGGTTTTTCTGATTTACAAAGAACGTGGGTAACATTCCACAGAATTCAAGCAGTTAACCCTTTCAAATCCATCATCTGCTTTGACCACACTATTCAAAGGCAATTATGTATAGACAATTTATTACATAGTGAGTTTTGCAATGAATTCAGGTCACACTCTGTAAAGTGTCTATTTGTCACACGTGAACACATTGCAGTGTGAAGACTGAAATTCTTCTCTGTATTTAACCCATTCACCAAGTGAAGCCGTGGGCAGCTTGCGACACAGCACCCAGGGAGCAGCGTGTGGAGATGGTACCATACTCAAGGGTATTCAGTGGTGCCACTGGCAGTCCTGGGACTCGAACCCACAACATTGAGTTGCAAACCCAGAACCCTCTGTTCTGACAAGCTTGATTCTGCACTTCATTATCCACTTCTTTCAATGCCAATAACCTCCTTTTGCTTACGGAAACAAATATGGGATGGACTGAAGGCCACACTATTTCTCTGCTTCTCTCAATAAGCTACAAATGAGGACTAAGTCAACTAAAACTACCACACACTTTTAATTGTCTGTAAATGTAAGGGTTAATTCCCATACTATACCACACCTTTCAGGGCGATTGAGTGTTAAGGGCACTCTATAATAAAGGTATAATATTTTTAATTTTCTCCGTCTACTTAATACTCCACCCCCAAACAGATTCAACATTGAGGTGAAAATACCAGGAGAGCTTCATTTTTCCACTGCTCACTCTTTGATAGCTTGAGAAGTTATGTGAACATTAGACAAGCCTTGAGATTTGTAGCTGAATGTGAAAATATGACTTATTGTACTTTTACTTTAATCATTTGGCGCAGGCTCAGCATTAGTTTTGGAAAGTGATTAGTGTAAGAGCAAAAAGGGGAAACCTCGCCCAGCTATTGTTGTGGCAGGAATAGTCCAGAGCAAAAAGATCTATACAAGGGTGTGGGGCTTTAACTTGGGAGTGACGCCCCATGGAGACACACACACACACGCACATACACACACACACACACACACACGCACACACACACACACACACACACACTCAGGCGTACACACACACACACACACACACACACACACACACACAGAAAACTAATTAAAAAAACAGTACTTCATCTTAGGAAGCTATCAATCTGCAGGTTTATGGTATTATGTAGACCTAGACTAGCGGACAATGGATAATTAGCATGTCAGAGCGTCTGTCTGACTCCTTATTGTCCCTGAAGACTTGTAAACGTACTCAATGCTTTAAGCAACCGTAGACGAGAGGCAGAAATGACTCCGATTTAGATTTAGCCTAAAAGGTCATTTAAGTCAAAGACTAATGATGTCTTTGATTTTAATCCAGCAGGAATCTGTAGTAAGTAGTTTTACAGTATGGGAGTAAATACTGTGGAGGGATTTTAATCCAGTATGAATTGGTTGTGGTGCTTAGCGTTCTTGGGAACGGAACCAACAACTTCCTGATCACAGGGCAAATGCCCTAACTGCTCCCCCAAATTTGGATATTTGGCAACCCTAGTGGCAAACCTAGATAGATGCCTAGATAGAAAGTCTACAGAACTCTGCTGAACCTCAGGAAAGGTTCTTTAGGACATGCTAGGGGATCCACAAGCATTATCAGTCAGAGACAACAGACCACAACAACTAGCACATGGCAGTGTGATGGCCAGAACAGGCCTCATGCACCTCGCCTCAGAGTTTTTTAACTGAAGAGACAGACGGATCAGCTCACACGGGTGGCTGTCAGAGACAGATGTTTGGGTGGCTGCAGTCGGCATTCCGGAGGTTATCTGCAAGGAGTTTCAACTGGATTCCAACCAATTATAATGAGGGGAGTCAGTGACTTTTTAAAGATAAATTCAGGCCGACAGGAGGAGTGCTTAATCTTAATCAACTGACATAAGCATGATGAATGTTATCTTTCATAATTTTAAGGCAGTTAACAAATAATTTGTGGTACATACTGAAGATAGTTTTAAAATGTATAACTGAATAATAGGTCTAGAGGTCAAGGGGTTGAGACAGTTGGTGGTCATGTTTTTCTTCTTGTTAGGATATGTTTGACCTATGAGTGTACAAGCATGTTAGCTGTTAGAGCCGAAATCTGACCAATGGCAGTCAAAGCTTGTCTGCAGTCTACACAGAGATTGAGCCTGACCACCTGTGGATGACTTATATAAGTCATAGATATTGCACTTTGAAACAAAAAGAAATAAAAAAATCCTCAAGCCCTTTGTCAGTAGCATGTTCCAGACCATGCCAATGTTATGACTGTCAACATTGGTCCTGTGGCCAGAAACTGGACAGTAATGAATAAGATAGAGGACAGATTAAAAACTGTACAACAAAAACATAGGTTACAGTCTGAACACCGATTAAGTGGACCTATAAAGTAGGCATTTCAAATAAAGTGGAAAGTGAAAAGAAGTAGAATGTAGGTTGTTTAATAAAGTAGCCAGTAAGCCAGTAAGTACAATGCAGGGGAAGAGGAAGTAGAAGGTCAATTTCAATGTCATGCATTATCATGTGGTACCATCCATTTAGATTTTAGAATATTTCATGGAATAGCGTGGTGGTGTTAAAATACGAGAAGGAAATGAAAGAATGAATGATCAATGTGATCACATTTGTCAGCAGTTTTCATCAGTTTGCACACTTTGCCTCAAATCCGTGGCTAAACTAATATTAGTCATCCACAGGTGGTCAGGCTCACTCCCGGAGAAAAGAACAGTCCAGCCCCAGCCACCGTCATCCATATTTCAGCCCCAGCACGTTCGCACGCTCATGAGTCAAATTTATCTTGACAAGAAAAATGAGAGGCATTTCCCATCACACCCATCACAAATGCTGTATTTGCAAAGCAGGAGAGGTATAGCTGCAGTGAATAGGCCAATGGGCCATAAATAAGATCGCTGTTAATTAGGGCGGGCAAAGTGCGTACGTGTGTGTGTTTGTGTGGGTTCTTGGTGGCAATCCAAGTCTCCCAAGGCATCCACACGAAGTTGTCAGAATGAAGAATGGCTTTTTTCTTATCTGTGCTTCCCCGTGAGTTGATATTATTGTTGCTAGGGTGATTAGTGGGGGTTCTTGGATGTTTTCTCTGAACACAAGAGGCGCTAACTCTGCACCCCATCCACACTTCTATCTGTGAAAGCTGAACTGGGTGGGGGCTGCCTGTCTAATGTCGGCTAGCCATGAAAAACAACAGGCCGAGTCTTGCGCTGAAAAACTTACTTTGGACTTGTTTACCCATTGTTTCATAAGGCCGATTGGAATGGAAATTTGGGTGGTGTGGAGGGACTCTCAGTGCGGATTACTCTCCTTCATTCTGATGATATACATGGTGCCTGGATCGGTAATTGGCTCCGTGGAATGTTCAAGAGAAACATTTCCTCACGCTGGGCCAAATCAGCGTTTCTCACTCCATTCCCTTTGAGAGCATCTGAGATGTGTTCTGTTGCAAATAAGCACAAAAAGCACCTGCCTCGACTTATTCAGCCCATCTTGAGAGCGTCATAAGCTAAACCAGGTGCTGAGTCAAAAGGGGAAAAGCGTCAGAAGTGGAATGAATTATGGGAAAGGAGCCCTGTGTGTTTTTGAGAAACCATAAAGTGGCCTTAGTGCCTGATTTACGAAAGAGCTAAAGCAGCTGGGCTTGTGCTGAATTTCTTAGTTGGAGTCCTGGATGTGCTACAGGATCCTGTGATCTAAAGAGACGTTCTGAGGCTCTGAACACTTTGCAGAAGTGTTCACATATTGGCTCGATACAACATGAACATATCCTAGCATAGCATGGGTTTGAATTCTGCCTGCCTCACTAAATCTCTCACAAACTCTGTATCTGTGCAAATCTAGGAGCTCTTCTAGGCCAAATGATCATACCTGTGGGACTCTTTATTTTTAAAGAGTCAATCCAGTCCTGTTTGAGTCCACAATATCTGATGCAAATGGGAGAACGTTTATTTGAAGCTTGAATGAGTTAAAAGGCCATCATTAAAATTATATTTTAATTAGAAGTTATTTCAGTAGTACAGATACTTTCCATACCGATACAGACACATACTGATTTTAAATCAAGCCTTGCTCATCTGTTTCCATACAAACCTGAAAATCTGTCATTTTGACACTGCAGTGGTGGTTATATGTGCTCTACTCATTATTGATTTGATATGATTTGAAGGCAGCCATTGATGCCGAATGACTAAAAGTCTAGGGTCTACCTGTGCACCTGGCTCCACGCAGCAAAAGATTGACCAAAGATGAAATACAGCTCCGGTAAATAAGAGAACACTGCAATTTATTTTGAAATCAGCATCTCTATGAGTGTGACAAACATTCCATGCCAGTGTCTGTTAAATTCCTACACAAGCAGCTCATTCTGCTTTATGAGGTGCTGATAAGTGATCACCTGAATCTTATTTAATGAGGAAAAGTTTAAAACCACTGCTGTAATCGACTCTCTCCTCTCACAGTGAGACCAGTTGGATGGTAATACACTACTAGAAGTTTGTCAAAGGTAATTATAGCCATTGTGTTTAAGAGTGAAGAAGAGATTTGTTTTCTTTGAATTATTCAAGTTCTGTAAACACTTCTGCAGTGGTCTCTTAATTTTTCCAGAGCCATATATACCAAGAAAAGCTTAAAATGGGAATATATTTGACAATCAATAATATACTATAAATGTTCTTTATAGAGGGGAAAGAGTGTCTTTATGGGTTATTAGGGCTAAATGTTCCGTATACAGCCATTTTCATCCTGCTGTAGTCAGTAAATATATAGACTTCCACCACACTCATTTCCATTTAAATCTACACCCAGTCTCTATAACGTATATGAAGGTACTAAGCAAGGTAGAGAAATGGAAAAGGAGATCTCATTTTGCATGAATAATCTCTGTGCCTTTTTTGATTGCCATCTAAAAGACCTCCTTATCAACCTTTTCCTAGGAAACTTGGCAGACCGCTGAAACATTGTTTTATATGAAGTGATTAAAGGCCGCTATGTACTATTATTGGTCCTAAAGGGAGTTGGCAGCCTTAAAGAGAGAGGGGTGTGGTCATGGACCTAGGGAGAGGGAGAGAGAGAGAGAGAGAGAGAGAGAGAGAGAGAGAGAGAGAGAGAGAGAGAGAGAGAGAGAGAGAGA
>JBBPDB010156792.1:0-13824 GCA_037974465.1 Brachypetersius altus
TCCTGAACCAGTGAAGAACCAGGAGCAGATGATTCCAGATGATCAGGCAGTGATCAGTATACTGGTGGTGCTGAATGATGAGTGGTTGGAACTCCTTTATCTAGGCACTTTGCAGCCTGTCACAGTAAAACATTTGTTCCATTTCTTTCATTTAACCTATTCAGTGTGCCAAAGAAAAGACAGTTTGGCAGACATTAAATACTATTTTGTGCCCAAAAGGTGATTCAAGGCATAATATAAAGAGGGGTGGCTCAAAACATATAAACTAATAATAATAATAATTATTATTATTATTATAATAATGCATTTTATTTATAGGCGCATTTCACAACACTCAAGGACACCGTACACATTTACAAAAGTAATAACAGACAATAAAAAACAAATACTGTACAAATACAACAGAGCAAAGGAGTTTAAATAGAATATGCAATGTTAAACAAGTGCGTCTTGAGTTTGGACTTAGAAATATCTTTTTTTTTTTTTAATACTTTTATGTTCTGATATTTCCAGGGGTGAGGAATTCCAAAGTGTGGGGATAGCTTTACTGTATTTACAAACTGTATCAGCCATCTAGAACCCTGAATTATGTTACAAACACCATAAGCCAGTTTGAGGCAAGTGTGTGGTGATTCAGACATGCACTCAGCACCATGCTGATTGGTGGGAAATTAGAGTGGTGAAAAATTAATAATCCAGGAAATCTCACTTGTTTTTCTTTTAAACAGATCTCTTTTCAGACGTGAAGGACACAGTAGCCATGGCCAACAGTGTAAAAGATTCAGATGGGGTGTGTTTTGTACCATCTTTCAGTGGCCTTCAGGTTGGTTTCCCTGCTTGTTTCTTCAGTATAAGGCATGATTTTTCTGCCCTGACACTTCTATACTGTTAATGTGAGTCCACTTGGAGATGCGGGCCACTTTCAAACTGTCCATATATACCTTCTTATATACTACACAAAAATTAACCCCTTAAACTCTTGTTCCTAAAGTAACTTTTTTTTCCTTCTGGTTATGGTTGACAAAAAAATACATCCTTAACCCATATTTAAAGAATGGAACCCCACAAAGTTTTGCCAACTTCTTAACAACTTCTGTGTATTGGCACAGCATGTTTTCATTTCCACAACCACACCTATCTTTGAATGCCTGAATAAAGATCTTCACATCCACCCATTTGCATGTACACAGATCTGCTAGTACAGTAGTCAGTTGTAAAAAAATAGCAGCCAATTTCAACACTTTTGTGTTCCCTTAATGAGAACAGATCTGCTGCTGATGGTGGTATTGGTGGTGGGGTTAATGATGATGAAAAATATCCACTAATAGATGCAAATGACTGTTGGCTTATCTGTGTTTGCCTCTTCTGCTTGCCCTTGAGCACAGGCAGTTTTTAGTAAGTCATTGCTCTTCTATTTGATTTGTTTTCATCTGTTGTAAGTAATTGTGTTGCAATGAGATTTTATCACATTGTGTGTCTGTGTGTGTGTGTCTGTGTTTTAGGCTCCGCTTAATGACCCCAAAGCATGTGCTGCTTTCATGGGCCTGAAACCCTCCACCACCAAGAGCCACCTGGTGCGAGCTATTCTGGAGTCCATCGCTTTTAGGTGAGATAGTTAGTTAATTAGTTAGTTAGCTATATGCTTTGTCATTCTGTCAGTACAACGAGATGTTGTTTGGGGCTTTCCCGCAGATGCACTCAGTAAAGATTTAGAAATTAAAAAATAAAAACAAAATTTTAAATGACAGAAGTTGTAGGTTTAGAATAGAATTTAATACAACTAAAGATACATTATCTGCATACTTGTATACAGCGGCGATAAGGGTTTCAGTGGGGTGCTATAATAATATACAAGTGGAATATTGCACTAGACTATTAATATCAAAATATAGGTATATATTGCACATATGGCAAGGAGATATGTATTTTACATATACACATCCCTATATACACATGTATATATGTACACATACACACATACATATATACATGCTAATCGCAGAATTGATGCATCACGATGCAGACGTGGATGATTATGCAGAACATAATCGATTATAACAAAATGACATTGGATGATTTTCTGCCGGTGGCTTTAAAAATCTAGTTAAAAAGCGGTAGTGACTGTGGCTGCCTGATCTGAGTACAGTACTTCTCCAGGTAGCCATAACTCTCAACTCACTGACGTTACTCACGTGCGCCAGCCAAAAATGTGTAAAGCATGTGTAGGAAAAGCTTTTCTCTTAATTTATTCATTCTCCACCATAATCAGTTTTGCCTAATTTACCACTATATGTAATAACTGATTGATTAATAATCTGCTATTATTTGATTAATTATTAATTAATTAGGGGGCTTATATCAAAGCAGGGCTTTTATTAAATATCTCAAGCATGAACCTCCCGTCCAGATGGGGGGTGTTTTGTACCATCTTTCAGTGGCCTTCAGGTTGGTTTCCCTGCTTGTTTCTTCAGTATATTGTTACTCTCCTATACTGTTAATGTGAAATGGAGAGTCCACTTGGAGATGCGAACCACCTTCAAACTGTCCATATATACCTTCTTATATACTTATGGATAGTGATTCACACACTCTCCGTGAGAATGTCTAGTACCCAGTTGCACAGTTGTGGGTTTAGTCCAAGGTAATTCACTTTAGTGGTCAGCTTGATGGAGGGAATGTGTGTGGTTCTCGGTCTTGCTGTTTTTGGTGTGACAGGGTGGTGTGAAGGGCCAGGGAAATCGCATCCCCAGTTCACCTGTTTGGCTTATAGGCAAACTGGTGTTGGTCCGGAGTGGGAGGGATGTTGTTTTTGATGTGTGCTAATACCAGCCTTTCAAAGCACTTCATAACGATGGACAGTAATCATTCAGTGTCCTGACTGCAGTCTGTTTTGGAATGGAGATGATGGTGGCTGACCTGAGACAAATGGGGACAGTGGCTTGTCCAGGGAAATGTTAAAGAGCCTGGTGAAGACTGAAGTCAGCTGGCCTGCGCAGTGTTTCAGCACATGTCCTGGAACGCCGTCAGGTCCTGCAGCTTTGTGTTGCTGAGGACTCCTCTCACCTCATGAGGATTTGAGCACCAGGGTGTTTTGTGGAGACCCCCGCAGGGTCAGCTTGGTGTGGTGTGGGGGAAGTGATTATGTCAATCTGTGCATCAGGTAGGTATGGGTTTGCTGTTGCTGCTTTTGTAGTCAGTGATGGAATTGATGCCCTGCCACATGCGTTTTGGGTCGGAGTCATTGTGTTGGGTGTAATTGCTCTGTCTATTATCTGCTCACAGATGTTGGATTTTATTGCTTCTAATCTGCTTCTGGAACATTTGTGAAAATCCCATTCGTCTGTAGCATACAGCTCATTACAGTTCAGACAGAGTGTGTGTGAAAGGTGTGGAACAGTAGCATGGGTACAAATGTGTTGTCATTTCCAGGTTGTCTGGTTTAAATTAGCCACAACACAGTCCAGCTTGCCAGTGCAGCTTTATACAGTGACCCCTACTTCTCTGAAATGAATAATCTATGTATGTACAGCTTTTACATTTTCAACGAGTTCAAATAGGATTTTAAAGCTTTCAATAAAGGATGGATCTGTCCTGTATGTTAAAACAGCATGTGGTAATAATTACTGATTTGTTCTATTTCAGGAATAAACAGCTGTTTGATATCATGCTTCGAGAAACACGCATCCCCATCATTAAAATAAGGTACATCTCATTTCTAATAATGTATGTTACTGTTCTAATATCAGTATGTTACTGATAAATTGTGTAGTACAAGTGAAATATTGTCTGTCTATTTATGTGTTTGTGCTTTTGTCAGTCTGTCAGTCTACCTACCTATTTATTCTAATCAGTCTGTCCACCCTCAGTCTGTTTTCCTTATGAATAATAGAATCTGTCTGTCCGTTTGTCCATCCGAGTTCAGAATTGAAATGTGGACCCTCTGAAAAGCTGTTAAAGTGTAACTTTTGGCTTGTGTGTACAGGGCAGATGGCGGCGTCTGCACAAATGATTTCATCATGCAGTTGACCACAGACCTGCTGGGCCGAAAGATCTCGCGGCCCTCTCATTTCGACATGTCTTGTCTTGGGGCCGCTTTTGTTGCTGGCTTAGGAGTGGGTAAGAAAATATGAATGTAAATCCAATTTATACACTTTTTCTACAGCTGGATCACTATTGGAACTATTACACTCAGCCACCTTTTATTATTCCCTCTCTCTCTCTGTCCTGCAGGTTACTGGAAGAGTAAGGAGGAGCTGAAGAAACTGCAGACGACGGACCGCCTCTTTCTACCTCAGAGCGGTAAAGGAGATGGCTGCAAGGGTGGAGTTTATAAACCTGTCCTGCAGAGCTGGGAGGAGGCTCTGCAGCGGTCAATGCACTGGTATAGCCAGTCATAATACGCCGGTGAACTGGAGTTTCCAATGCATTTCCACCCTTGCACGTACACTTGGTCCTTTTATTGGTAACACCAACCACATATGTGCACTGTGTAGGTTTCCAGTTCCAGACTGTAGTCCATCTCTTGCTGTGTATTTTCTCAGCCCACCTCTACCCATCTGTCAGTGGAAAGGGACCACATTAGGATTTACCACTAACCAGATATTATTTGGAGTGGTGAACCTTTCTCAACACAGCAGTGGCCAGTACGTGTGGACCCAAGGTACTCGGACCTAATTAACTGGAACCTGTGTGTGTAGAGACAATAGACATGCCTTGTCATAGGAATCAGTTAGTGTGAATAGGAAAAGAATGTAATTTTTTTTTAAATTCTGCTGCCACAGAAAATGCCTTTTGCAGCCAAGCCTATATTAGCCTTTCTGGTGAACCCTACTGGTCACAGTGAAGTATATCACAAAAGCCATAAGCTATTGTAGGTTGGTGTGCAGGCAAGACGAATCAGCGTACGACATAATCAGATTAAACCTAGCCTCTAGGCTAAAAAAAACTTTTCAGAGGAGCTTTCCCGTTAACACTGCAAAGGTGGCACATTAATGTCTTAAGAATACTGTGATCTCATAGAGCTTCCCTGGTTCTTTAAAGAGGATGGTGTTCCCACTGATTTGATGAATAACTTCCACATGGAGCCAGAATTGCATTCTAAATAGTCATATTCCTTCTATTTTCATGAACCTGTTACTTCAGCTGCATTCTTTTTTTATCACTGACAACGAACACTATGGATTGGTTTCGACTGACAGGCATAAACAGTGAAATGAAGTCCGTAGAGGTCATTAGACTTTGCCTGTAAAAGTTAAAGAGCAACTTTTAAGGAAGGTTTACAAGAGTGTTTTATACACACTTCAGATCAAGCAAAATATCAAGGTAGTCCTGCAAAATATAAAGAACGACAAATGTAAAAGTATTTTGCAATAGGTCTAAATATATTTGCATTATTTTTATGTTTATATTTGTTTTAGGTTAGGCCTGAATCTCGATCATGTTCTAAATGCATGTACATTTTTTTTTTCCTGATGCAGCCAAATCATTGAGCAAAATGACGACATAGCATTTTTGTTACCCCTTGACCCTTTCTTATCCTCTGCATTTCCTCAGTGCACTTTTTTTTCCAGTGAAGCTCTTAGGAGACACACATAGGCCATGTCTGCTGGACTTTAACCAGTGTACTGTCCATAAAAATATGGTGTACAGCAACGAACCACTTATTATTTTATGAGGTCATGCTCACGCTGTTGATGTTTGTCTGTGGCCATGTTTTACTGATAAACACGACCCTCCTTTTTTAAACCTCGAAAATTAAACGATGTTGCTTGGCTTCTTAAGGCCTTTGAATAGTAAATAACATGAATGGACTAATATTCTGGCAACCTGCCGAAGTTTAAAAACCCTGATTCAGCACAGGGAGGTTTGGTGTCTAAAGTTTACTTCATTAGTTTTGTGCTGAAACACTGAGGCTAATGTAGCTGACAAGTAAAGTAAGCTTAGACCCCTCCAATTAGCATACTGGACTGTTAAATAGACAAAATTCAAGCTTTTATGCCTGCTACTACTGTTTTTATCCATATTTTATATAACCGTGTGTTATACAGTGTCAAACCACAGCAGGTCTTTTTGAAATGACTGGGATGGGTGTGGATAACCAGTATTAATCTGATCCCAGCGTCTGACTGGTCACTACTGAAATATGAACACACAGTGCTGTGCAGCCTTAATGCATTCTAACACAGCTGGAATTTTCAACCATTCGATGCTTGATTGAATTAATGGAGGGAGGTAGCAGAACACTTGTAGCAAGCACTCCTCCCTCATTATGTATAAAGACATCACATCATGAATTAGACTTTGGTGGTAGTGGCCTAAAACTGTGATCCCGATGACCACAAAGTTGCAGGTTCAAACCCCCCACACTATACCATTGCGCCTTGAACAAGACACTTAAAAGTCAGTGTCTCCAGGGGGACTGTCCCAGGAACTAATCACTGTAAGCCGCTCTGGAAAATAGCGTCAGCCAAATGCCCCTTTACTTTTTGTGGGAAATAAGGAGTTAAACTGTGTTCTGGGTTTTCTGTATATACTCGGGCAGATGAGCAGCACTCTGCTCTTCACCAAAACACATTTGTTGAGTAGAACTTTTGAAATCGCTCCTCCCTTGTCACATATACAGGAGCATCTTTTCATGTGATGTCTGTTTTTTCACCAAATAGTGAAGAGTAGGATGAGCGTCGGTATTGATACACAGCATCACTGTCGATATCACCATTAGTGAAATCCTGATCGTATTAGTGATCATCTGGTTGATTTGATCATGCAGATCTCTCCATGCTGACCGGAGTAGTGTAAGCCTCCTTTCAGTACTTTAGCCTTGAGGTTCCAGCATAAAATGAAGTACTAATTCTATCTTGGCTGATCGACTATATCAGGGGAAAATGTGTAAATATCTATTTCATTTTAGATTATATTATTTTCTCCTCACTTCTTCCTACCTCTGCACAATATCACAGGAAACCTTTCAGACAAAAAGATGCTGGGCTCCATCAGCTGTTTGGTTCCATAAACAAATCACAAATCCAAACAGGATCGCATGTCTGAGCTGCTCATTGACGGGTCAGGTGGCAATGTGAATTCATGTTTAAACATTTTACTACATGATCGTGCTTTTAGGAAGGAAACAGAGAGAAAAAAGTTTTTCTGTGTGGTTGATTATTGCAATCAATGTTTACATGTTGAGGAGTGTGTGTGCGCTGTACTTCTGATATAATTTCTTTATTAACCAAGTGATTCCTTCACTGTTGCTTTGAGACCCAACCAGTTCACAGTATTCCCTCTCAGTTTAGTGAATCCCAGCACAGCCCAGTACAGTTACGCAATGTCCTCGGATGGGGATGTAACTTCCAAGCAGGTTTTTAAGGAGTTTTTTTTTTTTTTTACTAAACGTTTAGCCATAAATCTATTGTTTATAGAAATGCAGACCATGGATTAAGCCAAGTCTTAGACAAATGGTGATCCACTAATGATACTGCAGTATACTCTAAGACTAGGCTTAATCTGGGGTCATTGTGTAGTAATTATAAAATGAAATGTAATATGTTACCCATTGATATGATATTGATGAACTGACATCTCAAACTTCTTTTTGAAGACTGTGAACCTAGAATTATTTTTAATGACTTATTTTAGGGACCCTAAATAAGAGCTGATGTAACAATAAGGTGTGGCACCATGGCAGTAATACAGAGAAAACCAAGTATCTCCAAACTGAGCTCTCAGGTTGTGGTGGGAAAGCCATGTATATTTTACAAATATTGTTTACTAGTGTACATATTTTGCATAGTTATGACCGGTATATAACAAAACAGCAGTGTTTAGAGGTAGCGCTAACTTTTGTCATCTACACAAAAGCCAGATTTATATATGTGAAACATTTTCAATCCAAATTGGAGATACTTGGTACTTGTAAAGTGTCATAGCCAAATGCTTTGATCTGGTGATGTCATATGCCATAGGATGTGCCTTAAAAAACTATAGTGTTTGAAAGTGTCCCTAATATGTGGAAGAAATAACTGTATATTGGGAAAAAATGTATTTTTGGAATATTTTTAATTGTTTTATTTGCTGTAGAAAGTGGCACATTTTATGTATGTTGACATTTTATAAAACGAAACCTGTGCACTATATCATAAAAGCAAGAGGAGTTGGGTCTGTTTGAACTGTTCCGCTTACAGATGAATTCCACTGATATTTTCAAATTCCTGCATCATTAAATGGTTGAGGTTTGGTGAAATATCCTGTTGTAGAAAAATGAACAGAACTAGAACTGTTCGCAGTGGTGAATGGAAACAGATGTCTGAAGAGTTCAGTGCTTCTAAAAGCTCCATTACAGAAAGTAATTACATGAAATGGTTATGAATACACTGCCTGATGCCTGCAATGATCTAGAGTTTTGAGCAGGTCTCATTGGTGGAGGGATACATGCAGGCTGTCGTGAGGTAAAATAGCTCCCAAAGGAGAATGATTGTTTGCAGGTTTACTACTGTTTGGCATCATCAGTATCAGTATCAGTATCATCTAAACAACCAGACACGTGTAGCTTCACTGGTGGGCTTTTAATGGTAAAGAAAAGATATTTGTATACATTTATCATGACTCCTTGTTCCACCAATGTAAAGAGTTTCTCCACAATTAAATATTTCACACCATAATTATTGCATCTAAACCTTTGAATCATGCTGAAACGGACACAGATTGGACGATTCTTAGACTAATTAAACGTGGGTCTCAAAAATTCTGTTTTTAAAGCAAAGTGTCTTGCTCTTCTTGTTCAAAGTGCCTCTATTGTTCTTCACCCAAATTAAAGAGTACTCCAGGATGTTCCAGTCTAATCTCTAACATGTGGTTGAGCCCTTTTGATGTGGATAATTTCAGTGCATACATTTAATACAGAAAAACTGTGTTGATGGGTTTTTTGCCTGAAAGCCATGGGTGCAGGATGGGGAACAGGTTGGAAATTGTTGGAATATTCCTATAACAGCTTGACAGACTTTACTCGACATTATGTTTAACTCCTAACCAAGTTTCATTGCACTGACTGTGAACACTAAAAGGAGGACTGGGATTTTTTTATGCAATTTTACTGATGTCATTTCACAAGCAAGAAGTATATTTGTCTTTTTATGTAGTATTTGATGTACAATAACAACATTTAAATAAAATCTAATATATTAAGTGATGTGTTTTTTATACTGATAAGACACTTTTTTTTATGATAAATAGGGAATGCTGATAATATATTGAGTACCCTGTTGATCAGCCATGTGCTATGTATGACATGAAGATACTAATAGTGTAGATAACGTATTCCATATGTACAAAAGTATTGGGTCACACTTCTTAAATATTGAATTGAGATGGCCCTTTACTTTCAGTGAAGGACAATCTAACCCCATTCCAACTTTGTTGACATAGATTTGGGGAGAACCGTTTCTATTCCAGCATGACTGTGTCCCAGTGTAAATTAGCGCCCTAAAGTCACAAATGAGCACACTACACCTTTGCTCAAAGGTACTTCAGTTGTGACCCTGGGATTTGAGCCCATGACCTTCTAATCACAGGGGCAACTACTAACCACTGGGGCCCTTTTTAAATTAAAAAGTCAGCGCTCAAAGCTAGCACTCTGCCGTACAGTGGAAGCCGTTACTGCAGCAAAGGGGGCCACCAACTTCATATAAAGGTTTATGTATTTTAATGCAGTCACTGAAGTCCCTGTTGGTATAATGGTTGGCGTTCCAGTACTTTTATCCATATAATGTAGGATGTATTTTAATATTGTACTGTTAAACGTCAGAAACGTTTATCAATTACTGAAATAAATACATTAATGTCTTATATCAACCACTCCTTAGTATTACTAATAAATGTTTTGTTGTGCCATAATGGTTTTAATTTTGAATAGCCCATTTTGCCAACAGCTGTTAATTATTCAGGTGTGCTGCCTTCTGATTGGCTGACGGAGATGTCAGTCATCACCCTGTGGGTAGGTGGGAAGGGAGTGAAATGGCGACCCTGTCTGTTAGCGAGCCGCAAGAGATGGAAGGTGAAAAAATAAGCATCCGAATAATACGAAATTTGGCATAAGTGTGTTGTACAGTCGGGGGTATTTTGTTCACAGTGGCCTTGTCGTTTAGCCCGGGTCTCTTTAGTCTCGGTAGCTGCTATCGTTTCTTTTAATTTCGCATCATTCATTCAGTGTTTACGTTAGCTTTAGCTTTACCTTAGCCTACAGCTAGCTCCAGGGCTGCTTTTTTCTTAAAATTTGCTTCTGCTTTCGTGTTTTATTGCCAAAATAGCTGCAATCTAAGCTTGTTCGAATTGATTAGAGAATCTGGCTAACCTGGCTGGCTTGTGCTCAAATAGCCCAGTCAAATATGATTGTGATAAGAAATTGCATACATAGTGTATAATTCTATAAATTACTGTATGCACTACTGTATTATTTTATCAAGTCTCAAGTATTACTACGTTTTTGGTACGACTAAGGCAGGGATCTGTGACGCCCACTAATTCGGCTAGTGATAAGTTTGTGAATTAATGGCATTGTGATTTTTATGTTATATCTATAAGATCTATTATAATTTTAAAAGGGAATTATTTTCAAGCTTGTATTTCTCCTTCCCTGATAGTAGATTTTATGCTTTGGGGTAGGCCTTAGTTGTTGTTCTTTATGTGACACTCTGAGGTGCCTCTATACGTTTTGCAGGTGTTGAACAAGTAGTTTTTTATATTATTTACATTTCTTGGGATTAAAATATTGAGTTAGAACGAAGCGAGCTGTTTAAATTGACTTTCATTAGTAATTCTTTTAGCAATCTGTTTGATTTTTAGCCCCCCTGCTTGCTAAAATATGTAGTGATTGTGATTTGAAGGCATTGTGCTTTTTAAGGATATGCCTATTAAATCTGTTGTAATTTTATTAGAGAATATTTTCAAGCGTGTACTATATGTCTATTCTCCTTCCCTAGTACTAGTCTATTTTATACTTTGAGAGTTCTTAACAAGTTCATAGCCATCAATTTTTCTTTTTTTATGTGACCTGCCTTTCTCTGTATTTGCGGGTGCCGTACAAATAGTTTATTTTATTACATTTTCTTTACTTAGAACAAGATGTTTAAATGAAGTGTGTTTTTATTAGTAATTTAATAACAATGCTCTAGAATCTATAGACAGTAACATTCCTAAATGGTCCTCAGTCTGAATATGTGTGAAGGTAATTATCTTCTTCATATTTAGTTATGTCAGGTTCTAAACAATAGTGAGGTCTCCATCAGACACATGATGATGCTGAGCTGGGAGGATGAAGCATCTGCTTTATCTGAGACGTGAAGCGCCACCGCATCTTTTCACGGTGGCGCTAACAGTTCATTAACAGCTCAAGATGCTTGGAGGAAACCACAAACAGCTGGCTTGGTTGGCTTTTATAGTGAGTGGTTTTGGGGAGAGGGAGCACCATCCTAGTCTCCCTGATCGTGGGACCGTTGCACAATCTTATGATTGCCACCGATGTCATTGGCATTGATAAGGATCAAATACTCCAGAAGATTGAACCAATACTTAGACATTTACACTGTTCTGGAGCGTTTTTCAAAAGACGAAGATCAAGAGTTTAATCAAGTGTGTGGTGTTGTTTTGTGAAGTTGATAGGAGGGGCGAGTCTGAGGAGTCTGGCGATGATGAGACTAAGAGGAAGAGTCTTAATGGAGAGGTTGAAATCGACTCCCAGCAGGCCTCCACAGGTGTGTAACCTATGCTTTCAGCTTAAGACCGCACAATGATATTGGATTCATATCTGTATCCTCATTTTGTTGCTGTCAGGAAGATTTCTTGATTTGATTGAGCATGTAAATCATTATTTAACATTTATTTCAATACAGAACAGCAGAATGTTTATGTGATGCTGGCTGCTGGACTAAAATATCTGTATTTTATTCCATGTGGTCGATTTGTAACCCTAAAGGAATAAATGTTACATTTGGGGCTATTTCTGAACATTTAGAGTTCCCAGAGCAACATCTTGCTTAGTTATATTATTTTATATGCAAAAGTAAACAAGAATTAAAGCTTCATTCAATTTGGTAAAGAAAAGTTCAGGTAAAAGGGAAATAAAAATACAACAGTAAGTAACAACATGCAGGAGAAAAACTATCTAATTAATTGTAGACTTTCAATAAGAAATTAAATACGTAAATACAGAGTCATGAAAACAATTAAATACAACTAATGCTATTCATGCACAGGGCCCCCTGCTGGCCTCTCATGAGCAACTGCTTATGCTGCTTAAAGCTAGAAATCACTCAAGTTACATTACCCAACCAGGTGGTATTGTCCCAGTTTAAGCATTTTTTTTTCACTCATCTTGACTCTAACTGCTAGTGCTGATATATTTCAGCTACCAGATTCTTGCCCTTACTAGAGTGGTGGTGGGAAAATACAGAGAGAGAGGACTGTAATGCTGTCTTTGACTCCGGACCACAAATTTCTGTAGCATCCCTGGACATCAAACTCACAAACGCAAATTTCTAGATCTTATGATTGTGTATTGGCTTCAGCATCGGCACTGACCAGACAAGTGCATGAAAAGATCATTCTGCTTATATAAATTCCATTATTATGTACTTCTGATTTCTTTTCCTGTGCTTACAGTCCCAGAGGAGTCGCCTGTTGATATGGACACCATTACACTCGACCCTAATGAAGAGGTGAGTATTCAGGAATGTTAGTTTTATCTAGTAATTTTATTTAACTTTATCCTTGTAATAGGTTTGGACATATTAAACCATCTCCTGTTTTGATGCTAGATAAAGCAGTGAAAGCCATGGCCGGTTTAGCATTTTTTTTTTTGCCTGAATTATGATTTTATATATAATTTTCAAGTAGAATTAGCACTGAATTTATTTAAGGGCTACAAACGGAGCACTTGTTATGATTTTCCTTTCAATTTAATAGGTTTTAACTCGTACAGATTCTTAAGAACAAAAGTTCTGCAAGTGATTCTTGGCACGTTTAGCTTTAATAGGTGTAGAACCTGCCAATTATATTAAAGCTTTTAAAAGTGTTTGTTACTCGCACTTATTTACAGCTGTACTTTTTTAAAGAGCTGTCTGTTGAAAGGCAATTTAGGTTCTTGACATTGCTCCAAAGTACCAATTTAAGTGTAGATAAGGAAGGATTTATTGAGCGTGAAGGGAAATTATTCTAAAGTGCCAACAGGGAACAAATGCTGATAAGGGAAAACCGAATACATAAATGTAAAATGTTAAATGATTGAAGTACAGTAAATGAATTTTCCTCCTCGCAGGATGTGGATCTGGTCCACTGTCGAATTGGAAAGATTGAGGGGCTTGAAGTTTTGCAGAGAGCCAAGGTGGGTGCCTTATTGTATCAGAACACGTTACTGATCCCGGAGGAAATTGAGGATTTTATGACTGCTCAGACGCACATAGTGAAATTGAAGGTGTACCAGATGGTAGTGAGACCAGCGGTGGTGTCTGGTTTGATAGTTTGGAGACAGTGGCACTGACAAAAAGAGCTGGAGGTGGCAGAGCTGAAAATGGTAAGATTTGCGCTGGGAGTGACGAGGATGGAGAGGATCAGGATTTAGTTCATTAGAGGGACAGTTATGGTTTTTGGAGGAAAAGTAAGAGAGGCGAAATTACAGTGGTTTGGACATGTGCTGAGGAGAGACTGAGGGTGTTGGGAGGAGGATATTGAGGAGAGACTGAGTGTGTTGGGAGGAGGATGCTGAGGAGAGACTGAGGGTGTTGGGAGGAGGATATTGAGGAGAGACTGAGTGTGTTGGGAGGAGGATGCTGAGGA
>JBBPDB010156832.1:0-13823 GCA_037974465.1 Brachypetersius altus
CCGGGGAGCAGTGTGTGGGACGGTACCTTGCTCAGGGTACCTCAGTGGTGCCTAGCGGTCTTGGGATTCGAACCCAGGACTTTCTGGTCACAGGGCGAGTGTCCTAACCACTAGGCCACCAGCTGCTATTTGTACATATTAAATTCATAAACTCCTAAAGAAACATAAAGGTGTGTGTATGTATATGAGTATAAGAACAAAGACCTACAACTTCTGCTGCAAATAAAAGTTATTAATCGCTTCATTCTTTTTGTGCGTCTGTGTGGGTAGGAGTTCGGGTTGGGGGTGGGGGGAGGGGGCGGGGCTGGCTTGTCTTGGACACAGGCAAGGGGGGCTTCAAGGAAAAAAGGTAAGGAACCACAGGCCTAGAGTGTCATCCCACAAGGCCAATTTGCATAGAATTTGCATAGAACCGCCCTTCATCTGTCGAGACCCCACCCACTAGCCTGTTGCTTGTCGCCCCTTTCGGCTAAATAATAATTATGATGGTTTGCGGTTGGACTCATTTCAAAGCGAAGACTCTGAAGTTTGCTTGTACATATGCTTGTGTTTTATGAAGCTGAATTCAGGCGTGCCTGACCACTGCAGTGACAAAAACTGGCTCCGCCCAGCTGGTCAGTGTTCGCTCAAAACATAATAATAAAACTACCTCCACTATTAGTTACGGCGTGAAAATACACCGATCACTACGTATAATTCGTGTTTTGTTCTCGTGAGGGTATACGGCTCCGCTGAGCCCCTACACCAGATTAGCAGAAGGTCCTCCATGTTGTCTGCTGGTGTTAGAGCACGGAGAAGCCGAGCGCTGTGTCTACAGACAGAGGCGAGTCACTCATGCAAAGATCAGCACAAATCCTCCACTTTCTCCCAGACAGAGAAAACCATTCTATTTAAGGTAGAATGAAAATTCCGAATAAGGAGCTAAATTCAGCGGCGTGGAGGATCTGGACCTGCTGTCAGCAGATGAGGGAGATGGAAGTACTTTCAAATAATGACTTTTGTCATTGTGATGGGCGGGGCATGGGATGGGCAGGGCGTATTTGCATGAAAGCTTATTTGCATGAAAGTCCTGAATCGTCTCGTTTTGAAAGGAACTGAAACTGTGAAGAATAAAGCTGGTGAATCTCTTAATGTGAGAGTGATTTTGTGCAAAGAACTTCATCAACAGCCCACAGCTCTATTATAACTAAAGTGAGTTTTGCATAATATGTCCCCTTTAAGTTATACATTATACTGAATACTCATTCTATAAGTGATTTTACACAGTAAATGTTATTGAACTAATCAATAATTAATATTATAAAAATCTCACTCTATTCTTCCACATACTTCATTAGGCTTCTCTTTAACTGGAAACGAAGGATTTCCTCGCTCACCTTTTTGAAGTGTGTGGATGACTGAACTTGGCGTATGGGCTGCATGAGGGCGTCCCTGACGACGATGCTGATGTCTGCACCCGAGTAGCCCTCGGACTTCTGGCCCAGGGTGATGAAGTCTGCATCGGTGAGGCTATTGGGGGTGGTGCCGAGGTGGAGCTTGAACATGAAGGATCGTGCATGTTCCTCAGGAAGTGGAATGTAGATGCGCTTCTCAAATCTGATCCACACAAAAACAGAATTAGAGATGCTACAATCCTGCAGCATCAGCATCTAACACTAAAGCAACTAACACTAAATACCAAGCAAAGAGTAAAGGGGCCCTTATAGTCACATGTGAACACACCACAGCACCCAGTGGGAAATTCTTCTCTGCATTTAACCCATTCACCAAGTGCAGCTGTGGGCAGCCAGTGCCCAGGGAGTACTGTGTGGGGGAGCAGTGTGTGTGTGTGGGAGCAGTGTGTGTGTGTGGGAGCAGTGTATGAGGGAGCAGTGTGTGGGGGAGCAGTGTGTGAGGGAGCAGTGTGTGAGGGAGCAATCTGTGGGGGAGCAATCTGTGGGGGAGCAATCTGTGGGGGAGCAGTGTGTGTGTGTGGGAGCAGTGTGTGTGTGTGGGAGCAGTGTGTGAGGGAGCAGTGTGTGAGGGAGCAATCTGTGGGGGAGCAGTGTGTGGGGGAGCAGTGTGTGGGGGAGCAGTGTGTGGGGATGGTACTTTGCTCCTGGGCACCTCAGTGGTGCTACTAGCTGGTGATTAGGGAGTTGCCCCCGTGATCAGAAGGTTGTGGACTCGAATACCAGTTGTGCCTGTGGCACCACTGAGGAATCCTTGTGCGAAACGGTTAAATGCAGAGAAAAAAAAATAAATAAATAAATCACACAGTGTGCTTTCTGTGTGATTATAAGGGGGCGTATTACTTTACTTGTTTTATGGTTTATTAAATGGAACATTCCATCACGTTAACGTCAGGCTCAGCTTGAGCACAGTCATTAGTTGGACAAGAATGGTAATGTGCAAAACAGGTCCTGCAGGGCTTAAAAGTTATCCAGCGATTCACTGACTGATGGCTGATGGCTTCTTGAGATGTTATCAGAATAAATAAATCACACAGAAATGATATTACTTAACGAGAAAAGATTCAAGTGTCTCAATTTGTACACCATATGTGTAAATAAAAGTGATAAAGGAGTGTTTAAATACAATAAGCGAACCCCTCACCTTCTCCTGATGGCAGAATCCAGTGTCCAAGGGATATTAGTTGCTCCAAGCACCAAAATTCCCTCATTATCATTTCCAACACCTATAGATACAGACAAAAAAAAAGGTTAGCCTGATAGTCTCTCCTAACTGTCTCTTAATGAAAACAATAACCCCTCCCCTCACCTTGCATCTGGACCAGGAACTCAGTCTTGATCCTGCGAGCCGCTTCGCTCTCATTATCACTCCTGGAGCCGCACAGAGAGTCAATCTCATCTATGAAGATGATGGAAGGTTTGTGTTCCCGGGCCATGGTAAAGAGGCTCTTCACCAACCTGGAGACAGCAAAAACAGATTCATATTCATTAAGGCATCTTAATATTAATATTACAATTGTTTCAGATGGAATCTGAATTTTTGGGATCGCTTAATAAGACAACACAACACCAAAAAATGACTTTAACATTAATATTTCTGTTCAGTTAGTAATGTTTAAAAAGCAAAACACCATCTCAAACAATTTCTCTATAACTGAAATGCTGACTATTCTTGTTGGTTATCAGATGCCATCATTCATTCACAACTCTGCTGTAGGCAATGGCAACACTAACATAGCCAAACATAACAAACACAGTCTGGATGCAGTCAGTGCAATTAGAATTTAAGTGTTCAACTCATGCAAACTGAGCACAGGCCAGTCCTGCAGTCCAACTCACCCACCACCTCAGTACAGTGTTTATTCAAACTTACTTCTCGCTCTCGCCCAGCCACTTGGACACCAGGTCAGAGGAGGAGATGGAGAAGAAAGTGGAGTTATTGGCCTCGGTGGCCACAGCTTTGGCCAGGTAGGACTTCCCTGTGCCAGGAGGGCCAAAAAGCAGAATCCCCCTCCATGGAGTTCTCTTTCCTGAGGATGGAGGAAAGGTAGATTTCAGGTAGACCCTCCCCCCAATGGAGCAACAATAAACAAAGAAACAAAAGGGTACTAAAACTTATCACTTAGTTACTGATTTTACTAATTACTAACCTCTCGTTCAAAGAAGTGTCGCTCCAGTTACTACTGGAGTGTATTGTTAATACTTCAGGAAGGCTTCTTCGCTTTGGCTGCACATTTGGCATGTGAAGCCAAAGTATATCTTGTAACTCTTTCTGTTGCTGGATTTAAGGCTAGAATCTATAGGTGTGTCTCAAATCATGCACTTGCACACTTCGAACACACAGTTTTAGTGCATAGTGTGTTCACACTGACCACCAAGGTAAAACTCAGTGCTCTGAAAGTACCCGGACGGTGCGCTTATAACGGCCACAGTGTGGAACGATGGAAACTACTCACACCAAACGTACGCCATTTTTACTACGTAGCGGAAGGGGAGGGACTTTCGACACGTTTTCAGAGTTGAATAATGGTGGCATGGCATATGACACTGGGGTGTACCTGTGAAAAGGTGGGGGAATTTGATGGGCAGGATCACCGCCTCTTTCAGAGACTCTTTGGCTCCTTCTAAGCCGGCAACATCGTTCCACTTCACATTTGGCTTCTCCATGACAATGGCACCTGCAAACATACCACGGCGAATGTAATGCACAGGCAAACATCAGTGGAATAATGCTGTGACACTTTCGAATACATTTCAGGAACATCACAACAGTAGAGTAGCTGTTATTAAGCAGTTGAGAGACGGTCTCACACACCCTGAAGTTGAGTTTGAAATTTCTTTTTCTCAGAACTGTCGCCATCATCGCTGTCATTCCTGTGAAAAGATCATATAAGTTGAAGTAAAGGCCCTTTTGGTTATTCAGTAACTCGTCATCTAATCAGCGCTCACAGATCCTGACCTTTTATCATCAGACACTTTCACAGGCTTGGCGGATGCTTTCTCTTTCTTTTTGAGGTACTCCATCAGCTGCTCGGCTCTGTCCAGGTAATCCGCACACTTCGCCCGGATGCTCTGCTTTGCCTTTTCGCCCTGAGCCTCATCTGCAGGACACGCAGTCTAACTCAGGTTCACACTTAAGATGCAGGGACCATCTGTCTTAGGCTTAAATCAATGGTAACCACTTCTAGGGCATTGCAAGGCCGCCTCACAGAATATAAAACAAAATAATCAATAAATATGAACAGTGTATAAGGATTAAAGTAACAGCATATGAATACAAATATAATAATTACGCTAAAAAGATTAAAGTAAATAACAGCTAATATAGAGTGCAGATGCTCAAGCTGTTTTAATGAAAACCAGTAAACCATGTTATTTTCTGGTGACACTTACATAGAGCTTTCATGGCATGGGGTACCTTTTGGAAATTTAACCCATGAAATATTTGGTCATCAGACTGTATTCAGGCGTGTTACGGTAGTTTAAACACATTTTGGGACAATTATGCTCTGAGGTTAGGAGGAAACAGAAAATGACAGCTTAGAGTTGAATGCTGAGGGCGTGCACTGAGGCAGACACACTCTGATCATAACGAGTTCAGGCTGTAGTCCACAAAGCATTTAGAGTTCTGTACTGAGGTCAGATTCGTTTTTAAGACAGTCACAGTCATAACTTTTTCTAAGAGGTGCGACTGCTGCAAAAATTATTATAATTTACATGTAGAGGAGTAAGGGGAGGACACCCCCTGAATGATGCCAATTTACTGAAAAGTCAAATCAGATCAAATCTATTTATTCTGCTTATGTTTCTTCGGGCCTGATTCTAGCCAACAGTCACTATAGCTAGAACGTAATACTCAGTAAAAGCTTTGTAATAAAACTCAAATACTAATTTCGGGGCAGTATATTAAAGAGGGACATTTTTTTGACCCTGGGGGGCTTCTTACCTCTAACCTTACGGTAAATGTGGTGACAAACATTTTGGCCCCATCATCTGATCTGAGGAGAAAATGGGGATGGCGGGCAACACACCCTGATTTTAGACTAGCGCTGCTACTAATAGGCCCAGGCTTCCACTTACACTTCACCACATGGAGAAAGTACTGCACTGATTGCTGGTAGAGGCGAAGAGCTTCCTCATAGTTTTTGGCCTTGTCCTCCGCTGATGCCCTAGAGGCCAAGTCAATGGCTTTCTGTAAAACAAATAAGGGAAGGCATCAAGTCGAGACAAACATCTAGTCCAACAGGAATCTCCTGCTTGGGATTGGTCTGGTTCCATCTATAGAATCACCACAAGAGGTTTCTGCGGTAACTCCATTAAAATAGTCAACTTTTAAAAACATTTGTGAACGTCCCATAAGTGGAAAACACCCGCGGTGTCTGGTTTGGCCAGTTTGAACATCAGACACATACCAGAACATGAAAAAAAAAAAAAAACTCAGGCTCACCTTTGCTCTAAAACTTGAAACCTTTAGACACGATTTGGTTGCTTCTTTCCTGAATATTATAGTAATATTTTATTTCTACTCAAACGTGTTTAAGTAAACTATTTTTAGCTTCCTTTCCCTACCTTATATATTCCCACCCAGTTTTTAGGCAGGTTTCACCTACACTTCACTCCTTATTTGACAACAGTTTTACTGGATCGTTTAAACCTCCCACAGGAATCACTCTAGTACAGGTCCAAATACAGCACAGCATTCAGATACATGGTTATTATCTGATTTCCATGAGAAACCAAAGACTCGCTGGTGTGTTTAGGTTATGTATTCCTCTGAGAGCTGATGGGTCCACTGGTGGCCAACAGAGCTAAAACAAGGCTGAAAATGTGCTCACTCACCTGTAAATTGGCATTAGCCATCGCGGTTTCACTTTTTCCTCTGTCAAACACTCGGAAAACAGCTGGTGTACTCGCTACATGTCTAATCCTGCATCAGATATACTCTCAGTGTGACAGAAGAATGAACTTTTATCTAAAATCTGTCGTCAGGGCTCTTCCGTGGTTGACTGTGACGCAATGAAGGACACACCTACATGGGGACGTCCTGCAGGCTACAGGCCAAACAGGTCTAAACACAGAGCAAAATCCCCACTTTAGAAACACAGTTTATTACTTTTCTTTTGTACAGTGTAACACACTTACACACACACACACAATGCCAGATTCCTTTCTGCAAAGTATTAAAGCATTAAATCATTTTGGGGGGAAAATGATTCAAACATATGTCTTGCAATTTGCAGTTCAGATGGAAATGAACAGAGAAAAAAAAACACCTTTATGCCCGTCTGGGTGACTAACAGGGTTCTCTCTGGGTTCTAATCTGAACTACTTCACCTTACATACAGACCAATGGTGCATATTAAATACAGGGACGTGCCAATACTGAGAAAAGAATGAACACAATCACTATTTTAAAACACAGAGAGATACAGACAGTAAAAAAGAATCAGTGCTTTTATGCATATTTTCCAATACACATTTTTCAACACAAGCTGTCTCACACACTGCGCCCTCAATATGCAGCAGGGGAACCTGATTTACTGATTAAAGCCAGGTTGAGTCCTCAGGACAAAGAATAATTCTGCTGCTCTGCGCATATACGGGTTTTGAGTACTCGGAATAAAGCCGTAGGCACCGGTAGAAAATGCTAGTCTGCTGTTTGTGGCCTCTCCAGCTTAGCACAGTGCATTCTGTATCAGGCACAAAACCACAGACTGTAAAAGACTAAGGGCAGGGAGGAGCGGTCATCAACTTCCTTCGTTTGAGATTTGCGGCCGGAGGATCCTCAGGATGCGCTCGTTCTTCGTGAGGTCAGCTGGCAGGTCGCTGTTCTGATGAAAGACAGGAGCCCACGGTCACTGACTGACAACTCAACATTCAAGACAGAACACTTCAAATAGAAGGATTTCTTGGAGCTAAGCTTCTCGTCTGTTCAGTTCCTGATCTCATAACTCAAAGACTTTACCCATTAAACTCTAAGGCTCTTTAAGAAAACCATTTAGTAGTATGAAATCACTGTTATACCTATCCACGTTATTTACTCTCCAGTCTATACAGCCCATATACTGAACATCACAGAATACACTGCTGTTTTTTTTACATTTACAGGGGGTCCTCGAGTTACGACTCTTCTAGCCTCAGTCACTTACCGATCCTAACACAGATGTAAAATCCTAAAAGCAAAATTAAGCCACAGAAAAAGTAAAAGGAAACCTCACACCACGTTACTGCGTAGTCTTCCAATGCACGCAACCAAACTAGAAACCCGCGTAGGTACGAGACTAACTGTGTAAGCCAAGTGGGAGTGGGAGTAGAAGTGAGAGCTGTAGACTCGAAACGTCATGTGTCTGTTGTAACTTGAGGATCCCTGTATTTATCAATTACTTCAGCCTACAGCAGCCCCACCCCCTTATCTGTGAAGTTATAAGGAGTGTTTAAGCTTGCACTGCTTTTTACAAGGCAGCCAATCAGACCAGTGGTAAAATATATGCAGTCTTAAAGGCACAGTATCAAAAACAGACTTTAATGATTTGCTTCTTTAGCCTTATTCTCCAGAGCAAAACTGAAGTTGTTAAAGGAATGGTGAACTGCACATCTTCAAAGTGTAAACGTTTGTGTACCACTTCACAGACAGACATTCTTGTTACTGGATTATAGTCTCTGTACTACTGTGTATCAGCCACCAGAGGTCAGTATTATCTTCAGAAATAGTTCTGAACAGTCAGGTGCTCCTAAAGGATCTCCAGGATGTGGATTAAATTAGGACCAGAACTAACACTGTTGGGATACAATAAATGTAGCGAGGGCTTACCTTGTTCCGTAAAGTGGGATCAGCGCTTGCTCCCAGCAGAAGCTTCACAGTTTTTGGATCTCCACCTATGACTGCAGCATGAAGAGCTGTGGAACCGTTCTAGACCACATGCAAAAAGAACAACACACGATTAGGAACAGAGAGAAATATCTACAGGAAATAGCGAAAAACAGAGATGTGGTAAAAAAATTCCTAAAAATTTATATTTTTCAAGTGTATATATATATTTTATATACAGTAACCCCCCACTTTTATGCGGATCAGCAGTCGGGGATTAATGGAGAGTTTTTCTGAGAACCCAACTGATAGTGGTACGCAGAAATCCCCACAACAACATGGAAACTGTAAATATCCTCTGCCTTTTTTTTGCTTATACTTTTTAGCATTTTAGTGAAAAAAATATAATTTACTAATTTTGTAACATAAATATAAATATAAATGTAAGTTCAGCTACATTTCCACATAAACTATAACTGTATAAATATAGAAAGTGCGTCTTGAAATGGTAAAATACCGCTGAACTTGGAGGCGGCAGGTTTGAAAGCAGCCAATCCGAGAATGTTATTTATTTCTCCTTGCTGCTGATTGGGAGCACTGATTTGACTTTTCCATAGCACTGTATATATATGTTTGAAATATGCTTTAGTGAAGTACATTATTAATATTCACTCCTACCTTTAGAAGGCCTAGAGATGGGCTGAACTTGAGGAGCTCCTCGATGACGTTACAGTGTCCTTTGTGTGCCGCCTTGAAAAGGGCTGTGGAGCCGTCCTTCCCGCAGGCAATGAGAGACATAATCAAACAAGGATGTGAGGGTTTCCTGCGCTGCTTAATCATTTCTTAATGCACAAACACAGTGAGCGGATCAGTTCTGTAGAACCAAAATCAGTTGGATGACAAAACACTACTGGAGGTTCCTCGACGGTAATTATTGCCATTTTGTAAGGAGTTCTGCATCATTTCTCTTACTCTGATGTTTTTTGTCAATCCCTTTAAAATGACGCTTTAAAGAACAACATTTGTATTTGGAAATTAGGAGAAACATTGTCAGCAGTTCTTAAAAACTAAGGCAAAGCTGTTCGGTTCCATACTTGACCTTATAAGAGATAAAACCTGAGAAGCGGAGCATTTTTGCAGTGCTGTTATTTTTTCTGGAGCTGTGTAATGGGCACATTATAAATGATGTATAAAAACAAAAAACACAAGTTTTGTTTCAACCACTGCAAATACGTACCAGCGCCACACTGCTGGTATAAGAGCTTTGTATAGGAGTACACAAACATGCTGGTATAGGGGGTTGGATACAGGCTAGGACTAAGGAGCTAGTGGCATGTTTTCTGTGAGTAAAAGAGTCATGCTGTGAGATTCAGCACCATACTTTTCTGTCAGCGTCCCGATCTGCACCGCGGAGCAGCAGGACTTTCACGACCTCACTGTGTCCCATCTGGGCTGCGATCCACAGCGGGGCGGTGCCATCCTGAGGTGAAGGAACACAAACGGAGTTCGATTAATATTATACTGTGAACATTTTCAATGAAAGCTACTATTTTATTGTTTTACTATTTTAAACCCTATGTCATTAACATGATCTCATAATATGACCTCATAACACAGATCATGAACACAGATCAACATCAAAATTGGTTCTACTGTATGGAAAAATGTTTGGGACAATAGTGTACATTACCAGTCAAAAGTCTGGACACACTTTCTCATTCTATGGTTTCCTTTGTTTTTATTATTGGCTACATTAATTTTAAAAACATCACTTATTGCTCTGATGACAGTTCTTGGCATTTTTTCACTCAGATTCATGAGGAATCAGCCTGGAATGGTGTTTAATTAACAGGAGTTTCTTCCTCAAGAGTTCGTTAGTGGAGTTCCTCTCCTTCTTAATGTGTTTGGGATCATCAGTTGTGAGGGTTGGGTTGGTCCACAGTTAGTGATCCTGTTCCACTACGGTTCTACTGCACATTATGGCAAGAACCACTAAATTAAGTAAAAACACAACAGTCCATCATTCCCTTATTACAGAACAGAGTCTGGTTTCTTTAACTCTTTAACCGTAAAATTCCATGTGTTCCTTCATCATTTATGCATGTAGAAAACTATAAAAACAGAGAAGGTGTGTCCAAACTTTGGACAGTTAGTGTATACTCGCATATATATCCACAAATTAAGTTCCTAAATAGGAAAACAAACATCGCGCTTTGAACAAAAATCAAGCTTTGGTGTGCAACAGCATTTTTGCCTGATTTTATTTTTAAAGCGCTTATTTTAGGTTCTGCTGAAATGTTTAAAGGAGGGGTTCCCGGTGCCAGTCAAGGGGACCCCACATTATTTGCATTGTTTGTTCGCGTATGTAGCTCACCTGATTAAAAAACAAATTAACACAGTTCCCAGTGCTGGGTCAGGTGTGTTAAATGTAGGGAAAGCACAAAAAAGGTTCAGAGAATCGAGTCTCCAGTGCTGACTGTGGGAGCCAGTCAATTAGAGGCTGTTCAGTGGTGGATTAAACTGGAATGTGGTTGAGATGATACTTAGTCACAGTCATAGTGGACACACCATGCTGTATAGAAGAATATCTGCATATAAGATACATTTCAAGAAAAGAATTTGTGAGTTGTGAGTTATCTTTCGTACAGCATAACACAAAGAATAGGAAAACCACAGAGAGAGTTATTCTGACATGAGGAGAAGAAACAGATTCAAGGCAGTCTTTGGACAGTTTGTACTGGACAGTTTGGACATATCAAGCTGGAACATGGTCATACTCACAGATAATAAGTTACAAGTAGTTCCTCCAAATTTAACTGCATAACTGCGTTATTTGCCAATTTAAAAAATACAAAAATATCCCTTTCGAGGTCCAAAGGCACAGTCTGTATCATGAGAAAGTAAATGGAGGCTGCAAGGTTTGCATCTGAACTGAATCAGCCACTGGGGGCGTGACTGAGCACAGCACCTAGAGAATGGCATCGGTCTCCCCGTCAGCCTCAGTTTTCTCATTCTTCTTTTCATTCTTCTTGCTGCGGTAAATTGCGAAAATCAGGAACAGTACTGTAAAACAATCAAAACGTTAATTAGAATATTTCCATGAATGGTAAAACTGTAAATGTTCAAATAACGTAAAAACGAAAAGAAATAACGGCCCTCAGGTTTATACATGTCAGTGTTTCAAGATTCTATGTTACATTGTTCTGTAGCGTTTCTATTGATTCGATACTATTTTCAGATTCTGTAAAAAGGAAGGGACTGACAAAAATGGAGATTTCGTTAAAAAATAAATATTTCAAATCTTACTCATGGCGCCAATTACTCCTCCCAGAATGGCAATTGTGGTGGAAACGCCAACCTTCCAGGCGTGAGTGCCTGGCGCCATGTAACAGTAGCCCAACTCAGTACAGTTACACACTCGCACTGAGAGAAAGGGAGAGTCAGGGATAAATCAAATATTAGCATGAATGGAATGAATTCACACATATGATTTACTCAGTTTTTGCATGACAGCAGAAATTTAAGTCTAAGAAATTCTGGTTTCCTGAGGTAATGCCATAAGATCCTAAGATAACAAAAATGTTCAGGTTTTACAAGATTATATTCTTGCTTTAGGAAACCGAGACACTTTGCTATTTGAGATCTCTAAACAAGAGCATTTATCTTTTATCTTAGAAATGCAACATGTAGTCGTGATAATGATACAAAGTCCCTTCAAATCTTAAAGTTCCTTGAAAATCAGTGTTTTTTTTGGACTTCAGTAGCTTGTAGGGCCTCCAAAGGGATCTCTGTAGACTGTACACATATGTAACACTGTGTGAGAGAGACAATGCCAGAGAGAGGGGTGGGGGGTGGGAGGGAAACGGTGCAATGAAGGAAATATTTATACCCTCAATCTTCTGAGTAACTCCCAGGCCTGCACTGTCTTTGATGTTGATAGGGATGTTAAAGGTTTGGTCAGAGGTCGGCTTCTTCTTCAGAATCAGTTTAGCTGAGGTGCCTACAAAACACCAAGAGCAGTTTTCCTCAATTTAGCACAGTTTTTTTGTTTCGACACCCCTGACTGGGCCGTGCACCTGCTTACTGCAAATACTGCTGGAAATATCTGGATGGGCTAATAAAGATTCAATCATCTTCTGTAACCGCTTAGTCCTCACTGGGGTTGCAGGTACCTGGAGTGTATCCCGGTGTCTACGGGTACGAAGCAGGCACACACACACACACACACACACACACACAGTCAATTTTGAATCCCCGGGTCACCTGACTGTATGTCTTTGAACTGTGGGAGAAACCCGGAGACCCCGGAGGAAACACACACCACCATGAGGAGAAGACGCACACACACACACACACCCAGGACCCAGATTCAGTCCCCCAACCCTAGAGGTAATAGTGGACAGTGCTACATACTGCACAACTGTGGGGCCCAACTAATAAACAAACATAAATAAAGTAATTAAAAAATTAATTCATGTTAATGTCCTGCTCACCATCCACTGGCGTGAGCTCCCAGTTGGGTGACTTGCGACTCATCTGTATGGAGAAAGAGAAGGGTTCTCCGAAGGGAGGCGCGTCAGGATCCACCGCACTCAACACCAAGGGAACTGGACTCTTCGCGCACATAAAGCCCTCAGTCTGTTGCAGCTTGGGGATGTTATCATTCACGTCCATCAGCTGGATGAACACTTCCCTCTCAGTTGCTTGCTTCTGACCCTCTGATAGGACACAAAGAGGAAGACCACTGGAATGAAATTTAGCCAAGCAAGATGTTTAGAGTTTTGCAAAGCACATCTGTCCATTAAAGTTCAATAAAAACACAGCAGATGAATATAATAATTTGGCTGAAGCTGGATTTAGCACGTCCCTCTATTTCCATGGGACAACACTAATTATTCAAGGCTGCAAGAACAGCACAGTGCTGGAGAAAGAGAACTTTTAACTGTTAAAACGGTGGTGATTCCGTTTCATCAGTGCTGCTCCTACCCGTCTCATAGGCGATGATCCGGACTTTGAGTTGTTCTGTCGTTTCCCTGTCCATCCCTGCTTTAGTCTTCAGCTCTCCGGAGTCAGGATCCACCTGCAGCCAGCCTTGCTCATCCCCCTCCAGCTTAAACCTGACAAATATCACCATGTCATTAATCTTTTAATACTTTAAAAAAATCATGGACATCTCTGGTCTGCTTTTAATGCTGTCTGATTTATTGTTTAACAGAAATTAAGTGATTTTTACAGAATTTTGTGTCCCTCTGGGTCTTTGGCATCAGCTGTCAAGAGGGTAGTTCCTACAGTGACATTTTCCGGTACGTTGACATTCAGGATGTCCACAGTAAACACTGGAGGCTCGTCCACGTCCACCAGCTCAACGACCACAAACGCAGTGGAACGCTCGTCATACTCCACCCCCGCAATCAGGGGCTCAGGGTTACGGCTGTCAATCTGAAGATTGTAGGTAGACTGAACCTCATAATCCAGAGGCTACAGAAGGAAAGAGAGAGAGAGAGAGAGAGAGAGAGAGAGAGAGAGAGAGAGAGAGAGAGAGAGAGAGAGAGAGAAAGAGAGAG
>JBBPDB010156841.1:0-13821 GCA_037974465.1 Brachypetersius altus
AGTGCTTCCTGCAGAAGTTCTCTGATGACTCATCTGAACAATAAACTGGACTGAACTCACAACTCAAATGCTCTCTATAGAAAAGGGCAGAACAGGCAGTGCTGTGGAGGCTCAGACGTGCCTTGTTTCTGTTATGTGCAATATTACTAAGTGCATTTTTTTCCGATAACATGTGCAATTTTTTGGTGAAGCTACTACTGGGTAGACGGTGCAATTTAAAATGTGCAATATTTCTGGTGCATGTCTAATACCATTGTCAAGGCCTGTCACTCCATTGTGTGTGTGTGTGTGTGTGTGTATCTACAGTGTTCTAATTTTTACTTAAATGTCCACTTTGTATATATTTATGTACATATACTCACTTTGTACATGTATGCACTTTCAGTTTATGTACTTACAGTTTACATACATATATGTAGCCTATATTTTTACAATAGATATCCATATTTATATTGCTTGACTTTTATACTGTATTATTGTACACTTTTTATTTTGTACAACATTTGTACCACATTTTATTTTATACTACTGTGACATAGTATTTTATACTATTATTTTTCTTTATCCTAAATTTGTACGTTTTCTGCTGGGACCAAGCAAATTTCCCACTTGTGGCTCTAATAAAGGTTTATCTTATCTTACCTTATCTTTTTTAATTAAAATGATATTTGAACTTATCCAAGTACAGCTATAATTTGTACAACTTTGAACAAGGTGAATGAAAGACTCGTGTCACTCCTGAGTTGTAGGTGACAGTGACTACCTGTCTCAATAAAAGCGTGTCTGACATCAGCTGCACATTCAGTAAGTAACTGTCAAGTGACGGACAAAAGTGGCACCTGCCACTCCTCTCTCACGGCTCCTGTCACTGAATAGCGCCACGAGCAGAGTACAATCATTGTTTTCTTAAATGTGATCTTAAAGAGATCTACAATCAGCAACAAAACCATAATTCGTAGTCATACAAATATTAAAAACCAGACCTGCCACTCCTCCTGCCACTCCTCTAGCGGCAGACACCTGCCACTGTTAAACGCCCCCTAGCGGCGGGCATAAGTGGCACTCCTTCAAGGCAGCTGACGCTAAAGAGTGGCCGAACCCGTACTGCGTCACCATGGCAACGCGAAACGCCAAAAAAAGTTGACGAGAAGAACGGGCCGCATTAAGTAGTTGAGTATAGTACAGAGGTGGGCAGTAACGAAGTAGATTTACTTGAGTACTGTACTTCACTCGAGTAGTATTTTTTTTAGAAACTTATGACTTTCACTTCACTACATTTGAAAGACAAATATCGTACTTTTTATTTCAATACATTTCTGTCAAGGGTCTCGTTACACGTTACTTTTAATTCTAAAAGTGGATGTTTTTTCCTCTTTTTCTAAAACGTGATTGTTTTTTTCCTGGCTGACAGTCCGTCAGTAATCAGTAGAGTTATGTCACGTCTGACGCAGCCTGTAACCATCAAACTAAGTTCAACGCCGGTATTGCATTTCTGCAGCGCAAGAGGATGGACAGAGACGAAGACGGACATTTTCGGTGCCATTTTCGCACCTATGGCCATATCTTGACAAAATGTTTATATTTTCCGAAAGGATTAAAGATTCATTTCGTGTGTGCTGTGTCTGCCTAAAACAAACTATATAACGGCCAACAAAAACTCGCCCTCCAACCTGCTTAAACATATATAAACATTTTATTAGCTACAAGTGAAAGTTTGCAATGAAGACCGAGGTTTTAGATAGTAATCACATTAACGTGCAAAACGGCCTGTAAAATGACTTCACCCGCCAAGTCCAAGGCAAGGCTTGTCTACTAATTAATTTATAAAGTTAGCACGTAAAAACTGAGCTATGGCTATATCTATATTTGTGTTAATAGTAGCCCAGATAGCAAAAGATATTAATTCAGCATTGAATTATGTTCAGAGATTATTATGCATCATATGCTTTGGACAATCAGTCATGATGTTTTCATTACGTGCAAATATTGTTAGTGTATGTGTAATCTGTAAAACCTCATCTGGTACATTTAGGTTACTCAGGTATGGTTTTATCTGGTACTTCACTGCTTCATTTAACAAACCTGTCTCGAGTGACCGCAGGAATTTGAGTTGGATCAGATCAGAACTGTTCCCCCTCGTCTTCTTCCCCAGATTTGCAGAGCAGTTTCTCTCGCAACTCTGTTGTTCTAAACAGGAAGGCTTGAGCAGACTCTTTGGAAAATGTTCATGAGCCTGCGCAGCATGTGTGATGGTGAGTCAACTTTGTAGTGTCCTCTTAATATGACTTTAAGTGTGGGGAGCATGAGGTCCCGCTTCACCTCCAGCAGGTCCCTGATATGAAGGCCAAGGCTCATGGCTTTGATGACAGCTTCGATTAATTATTTAATTATCAGAGTATCCCTTCTTGATTTGCTTGTTGGGACTGGTGAAAGAAAACTTGTCTTTCTGCCCTGATTCCCCGATCTGGCCCCATATTTTGAAGTCTCTCTTTAACGTGACATCAGGCACTCTGTGTGTTGCAGGTGGATTCACCTCTCTTTCACTGGTTACTGCCGTGCTGCTCAAATTTGTCCTCAAAGCTCCAATCTTCTCTTCCAGGATGTGACCATCTTCTGCCTGCGCCTGCTGAAGTTGCTCATATTCCTGCTTGACTTTTTCTAGGGCAACGTCTTCTGATTTTTGTGATTCAGGTTCAGCTGTTTCATGTGCTATAAGCATCTAAACAACAAACTGGAGTTCGCTAACAATCTGCTGGAACACCGTGGGATCTTCACCATCTTCTATTTCAGAAATTGTGTTTTCCACCATCTTCATCAATGGCGCGGGTCTGAACACTTCATTTAACACGTTGATGAGCTTTGGCTTCCCCAAGGTCCACAGCGTTGCAGTTGTCTCGTCCAGTACTTGCTCCATGTTAGTTCTTGTGTCACGTCTAGGTTCGGCTCACAGGTAGGTTGTCTCAGGATGCTTATTCTAAGTCTCCTGGCTGGCTCGCCAAGATTATGTTACACCCGTTAAAGACAGAGGCATGGATTGGCTGGTGAAGTAACAAGGCCCACTGTTCAAGATAGAGGATGAAGTTCCCACGACACTGATCTAGGTGGAAGAGGGGGTGGTCTAGTCCTCTCAAGCAGAGTACCTCCTTGGAAGTCTCCTTGGTTTTTCCAGTGTTGATCTGGAGGTTGTTCTGTTGGCACCAGTCCACAAAGTCCTGAGTCAGTTTTCTATTTAAATTAGCAGAGCTACCGTAACAGACTGCCACTCACTAGGGACACTGAACAAATGGCTGTTGCTACATAAGAACCATATACAGCTCCAGAAAAGAATAAGAACTGAACAGGTTTGCCATAGTTTTAAAAACTACTGACAAAATTTCTCTTAATTTTTCAAATAAAAATATTATTCTTTAAAGCATATTTTGAAAGGAAATGACAATAAATCAAAATAAGAGAAATTATGCACTGTTTACAGAACTTGAATTATCCAACAAAAACAAATCTTTAACAAAAAGTCAATAATTACCTTCGAACGTTTTGCCTTCGAACGGGTCACATTGCAAGAGGAGAGAGTTGATTACAGCAGAGGTTTGTTATACTTTTCCTCATTAAATTAGATTTGATTCAGGTAATCATCTAATCAGTACCTCGTTAAGCAGAATGAGGTGTGCTTTTGCAAGAATTTAAGAGACACTGGCATGGAATGGTTGTCATACTCATAGACATGCTGATTTTTAAAATAAACTGCATTGGTCTCCTATTTTTTTACATAGCTGTATATGGAAAATTTAAATCTGGCTTCTGGCACAGAAACAGGCTTAGTAAAGATAATAAATGATCTTCTACTGTTCACTGACAGACAATATTGAGAGGGACACTGGCGCGTATTCCTGTTAGCACCCCTCCACCCCACCCCAAGGTGGGCTGGTCTCAAAATACCCGGTAAGATTTCTTATCCCAGTCCAACCCTGCCTTGCCCAGGATTTAGATGAAGACAGCAAGAGGATAAAATCAAGGGAACTTTAAGAGAAGACTATTGGATGGCAGATAGCAGGAGGTTTAGCCATAATAACTACTTACATCCGTCTCAGTGGGGACAGTGACTAAACTGAGAGCTGCATTTAAATCTATGGGAAAGACATCACTAAATAGCTGGGAATTCTACAAGTGGGAGGTAAAAAACCCAATTCTAGGCTGCAGATAATTCTGTAATTCTAACACTAGTGTGGTAAGTTATTTCACAGTTCTAGTCACTGAAAGGACACCTTATACTCTTACTGCGCAGGTCACTTCTCTTAACAGTTCATTCACAGCTACATAAAGGTGCATAACATGGTAAGACTGCAGTGCATAAACAAATTCACAATAGAGAGTTCAGAGAGGATCCCTACAATGTGTCCAGTAACACTAATACACTTGGGGTATAGCTGACATGGTTTAGGTTTCCACTTAATGTAGAGTCCTTGCAAACCAATACAAAGTAATTATTACAGATTACTTTTGTCTTGTATGAAACATTTCTATCCAGATAAAAGTGGCCTTACCCAGGTTGACAGAGGCCCCATCCCCAGGGCACAAGAAGGCCCTGAAAGATTTAATGAGTGCGAACGTGAGACACATTTTATGCTAATGGATTTAATAAACACCAGATTTAAGACAAACAGAATTTAGGCCAGGCTGCGTTTAAGTTATTCTGGCTGTTCTTTTGTGGATGTTAGGGCGTTGCTGTCACGGGTGGGCAGAAATGACCAACCGAACAACCAAAACACAACCTTGTTGCATGGCGGAAGAGCCCAAGCGTGACTGGCACGAGAGAGCGGGTTTACCATTTTTGATCTGAGAACGTTTCTTTACAGAGTTACAGAGACTCGCACCAAACGAGTCCACGTTCTCACTCGCACACACAGGGAAAAAAGGGGGGTTGCTCCGAAGAGCCCGAGTACTCACAGTACTAACTAGATAGGGTAAGGGGACACGTATGATTGAAGCTTACAACTTCAATGTCTGTGCGAGTTTCTAACACGTGCTTCCAACTTTTATACCTGACGTGCAGTCATTTCCGGGGCCCTTTGACTGCATGTGACCTTAATCAAAGCAGTCTATGTAGTAGCAGTGGTAGTTTGTAGATCACCCTCTACAATGAAAAGAGCCCCAAACAATAGTTAGCTAGTACAGCAGACTGACACTTACATTATTGTTGCTTAGCAACAGTTTGCAGGACTGCTTGCCGCTTCACACTGCTTGCTGCAGCATGAATCCCAGAAAAAAAAGATAAAGTGTGCCTTGCTCTTTTTTGCCTCAGGTTCATTGTGCTCTTTACCTTTGATGATAAGGTATGTAAATCACTTGGATTAAGCATAAGGGGGGTAATAATGAATTGTTATATGCCCAAAAACCTAGAGATGCTAGAAACACTTGTTCTCCACTCAATCCCAGATTTATATGAAACCTCTTGAGGAGAATGTGACACATATACCACCTTTTCTCTTGGTGGAATAATGTAATAAATATTGAGCACATCGGCCATTACATTGTCCATTATTGTCCATTTATTGGGCATTACATCGCCCAATAAATCCCTTGCAGTTGTCATAGGTAATCACAGCTGAGGTGTTTTGCAATTCAGGGCTCAATGAGATATGTGAATGTCCTCAATTTTCAGAGGTTCTAATTTGGAATAAATTTTGTAACTCTCAGTTTCATCTGCCCCCTTACATAGACTGTGCTTTAGAGACTTTATTTATTTAGTGTTTTTTTTAATTAGATGAAGATCATTTAAAAATAAGATGTTCTTTTTTTACTAATAACTAATTATGCTATTGGTTATTGGGTTGTTTTAAGCTGTATGTAGTTTCACCTCTGTAGCATTAGTGTTTGTAATTTGCTTTGGGAGGTTGGGAGGTTATTGATTGTCTGCATTTGTACTTGCTGACGAGAGATGGGGTTCTGGCAATATCGCTGTATATGACAGGATACACAATATAGGTCAGACCATTGCATGAAAAATGAAAAGGACAGGAGAAACTGCTTTGCATTTAAAGTGACTTTTTTTGGAATAATTTCCCTTGACAGCACAGCAGTTATTGCAGGGAATGGATGCTGTATGCTGTAAAACATCACCTAAAACATCTTTACATCTGCAAAGAGGCATTGTTTTAGTAACCATTCTGTTAAGTTTCCATTTATTCATGTAAACATGTTAAAAGCCAGCTATGATGTGAGTATTTAGCGTTAAGTGTGTATTAATGTACCAGAAAAAAAATTAGTGTTGCACTATAATCCACATTCCTTTTTAGATTTGGGTCTCGCTGAGGAACGGAAAATGTTACTGAAATTAAAAATAGTGTTCTGGGCAACAGAAATGATAAAGCTGTAAACGCATAACAAGACACATGATTATTTTTGGACTGCTCCCTAAGGACCGAAACCAACCTGGCTGTAGAAAACTGGTGTGCTGAACAGCTCAGGTGGGCGGAGCGTTTGGACCCGACAGCGTGAATGCCATTTCTTCTCATAACATCATCCGTCTCTGCTGTGGCTGATTCGTCTATTTCTGTTATATAATCGATCGTTTGAGTACAGGTACAGACAGGTAAAACACGGGAAACATCATGTATTACGGTTGGTAATGTTATAGAGAAATTTATAACGACCTCCCTCCCAAACTGATGTTTCGGTTGCAAGGAACGAGGACTGACGTGCTTATGTTATTCCAGCTGTTACCATCTTCAGTGGGTCGCGTTTACTGGTGACGAACGTTATCTTCGAGTCAGCGGACCATGCGCGCGGCGAGGGGTGCCGGAACCCTGCGCTTTGGAACGAATAACCGTCGAGTCTCTTCACATATACAAAAAATAAACTGGCTTCAGGAGAACAAGCGTCCAACATATATTCAAGTATGAATATACTTGGATTTCTGCGGTTGACGATTTCATACTTACTTTTGATCGGCTCTGCTGCCCTGGGGCAAGGTAAACTGTCTCGCTGCTTCGTTTTGACGTGATTCATAGAGCAGTGCAAAGCCTAGACCTCTGATCTGTTTCCTATCTGTGTTTACTAAATAGTGAACGTAAACTGTAGACTTGAAAAGCAATAGATGTGACATAGTACATTATACAACTTAATTACCGTATGAATAGCTCTATTCTAATCATTCCAATCATTTAGCTTTTAAATATGTTTATGTCTTGTAGATTTAGTATGCAGAGCTGAGTGCAATCTTGAAAATGGATTTTGTGATGGGAATGGCGAGTGCAGGTATTTTAGGCATTTATCTTTTAAATCATTTTTATATTTATAATCTTTTTAAAAAATTACAGAACCATACCATCAGTAACCATACTTAGCAATATGTCTTAAGAATTACCCAATGTTTACTTTGTGTTAAATCCTATAAACTGTTTAACAGATTGACCCATTTTAATTTTAACCATTTCATTTTGAATGGTGGTGTTATAAATGTTGTTCATGAATGATAATCAGTGGATCATCATCTTGTGTATTTGAGGTTCTTGTACATTGATCCTCAAAAGTATGTGCAAAATAACATGACAGAATTTCAGAAGTCACTCATTCTGCTTTTTTCAGGTGTAGGCCTGGCTGGCGAGGTGCAACATGTCAGCAATGTGTTGCTTTCCCAGGCTGTGTTCATGGAACATGTGAAAAGGCTTGGCAGTGCATCTGTAACCAGGGCTGGTTAGGCAGTCACTGTGACCAAGGTGAGGCCAATGTACTGAAAATGAACATAAAATCCTGAAATCATAGCATTTATTAATATTATGACAAACCTTGGTTCAGATTAGCAAATACACTAATAAAATGATTGTGCAATATTTAAGTTATTCATTTCTTGTTTTTAGAAATCCATCTGTGTTCGTCTAAACCTTGTTTTGGCAATTCAACTTGCACTGAAACCGGGGAGGATGGACAAATCTGCATTTGTCCTCCTGGGCACACAGGGAAAAATTGCCAGTTGAACAAAGGACCATGTTTGGTGAAAGAGTAAGAGTGATCTTGTTTAACACATTCAGTTATAGTGAAAATTTCTTCTATAGTGCTACACTGGTTTTCTCATAATTGTGCTAGTATTATTTGTGTTATAATGTAGTCCATTGTTGACAGAAATGATTTACTGATGTTTAAATGTGCACCTGGATTCAGCTGTGCAGTTAAGATGCACAGCAATCTTATTTAACCCAGTCTGAATTAGAACATCAGACAAAATCAGTGAACATCTGTCAAGCATGCTAATGCTTTTCTTAGAACATGTTGTATAAATTGAATCATCCTAAAATGTCTTTTATGTGTTTTTGTGCTGCTTATTTGATGGGTAATAAAGGCATGGCATGTACACAGTTGTCCACATGCTCAAAACACACAAAGTGAAACTACTGATATAATGTTTTCTTTCGCTTTCAGCTCCCCTTGTCAGAATGGAGGAACCTGTATGGATAACAATGGATTTGACAGTAACTCTTCTTGCCTCTGTCCACCTGGATTCAATGGAGATTTCTGTGAAATTAAAGTTGATCAGTGTGACCCAAACCCGTGTCGAAATGGGGGGACTTGCACAGACCATGGTTTGTTTTACACATGCATTTGCCTCTCTGCTTTCTTTGGTCCCACCTGTAATACCAGTCTTACTTCATGCTCTGAAAGCACATGTGGAAAAGGGGGCACTTGTATGAACAGGGCTGATGGTGGAACCCACTGCATATGCTCACCAGGCCTAAAAGGGCCTTCATGTGACCTTCACATTTACAAAGTCAAAGCAAAAACCAGGTCTAAGACTTTAGCCCCGGGGCGTCCTTCTTTGCACTACAGTCTCCCAGCCCATGGGTTTCACAAGCTTCTGAGGCCCCCAGAGCATGAGCTACAGAAGATCACCCTTAAAGAGACCATTCCCAGCCCCCTGGTTAACCACAATCAGGTCATTTGCTTTGCTGTGCTGGGTTTGCTTACCAGCTTGGTGGTCCTAGGAACCACAGGCATCATATTTTTCAATCGCTGTGAGACATGGCTGGCAAATGCCAAGTATAGTCAGCTGGTGCAGCAACAGAGGAATTACTTCCCGAAGACTACCAGTGACGAGGATCACTCCATAAACATCATCCTGCCAGAGAAAATCAAGCTGTCTAACTATGGGAAACACTATACATCTATATAAAAGAGGGCCACAAGATACTCACACGAAGTTTTGTGAGCAAAGAATGTTTGTCATGTGGGACACTTTGAAACTGTCAGACAGGGAGAGAAAGAAGAAAAATGGAAATATTCATAACATGTTAAAGGTAGCTGTATGAAAAGGGAAAAACATCCTCTAAACAGCTTTAAAAGGTTTTTTGCCAGATTTATAAAAGTCTCAGAGATGGGTATTTGTTTAATACATTGAACTGTACAATAATGATCAAAGCACACAAATCAGAAAAAGTGCAGTTATTCTTAAATTTATTTTAACTCTTATTTCATTGCAGATAGTTCGAATCCAAGACATTTTGCAGGATACCATCGGCCCACACACTGCTCCCTAGGTGGTGTTAACATAAGGTTTCTTTTTTGCAGAGTGAAGTTTCTATGTGGAATTGCAACTCTAGTGCTTTAGTGCTTGACAAAGGTCTGCATGGGATTCTATCAGCTACTGATGCATTACACTTCTTAATGTAGTTCTGTCTGAGGTATCATGGATCACACACGTTTAGCTTAGGTTTGCTCCATTGCCCTTTACGCATCAAATATTGTGGAATCATCTAAAACTTTAGGATTATCTAGGAAATCACATATCAGAAACTGACTTGAAATGAACATTGCAGAATTAGGCTGTGTAATAAATAGGGGGAAGTCTGTCCAAAAGTGTTAAACAGTTTATGTAATACAAAGGCAACCTATATAAGAAGGCCTTTTCCAGAGTAGTATGAAATGCAGCCTCTATAATGTGAAGTGAAACAAAAAAAATTTCATAAATCTATATAATTTCTATAATATTGTTTTGTTGTGTTCTTGATATTCTGTTTAACATTTTAAAATTATAATTCATTATTAGATTCTGTATTTTAAATACATGTCTGAGACATAACTGAGTGGTCTGTGCTGTGAAACTGAATTTAATTATAATGACCAACAAGCAAGGGCATGTTTTGAATAACACTTTTAAACGGTTCTCTCCTCATTTGTTTCATGAGGAACTATGTTATAGACCTCTCGTAATCCACAAGATTCTGATAGTTTTTGTTCATATAGATGTGTTTTCTTGTGAATTTAATCATTATTGCCTCAACCAGATGTGAGGATGTACTGCAAGAATGTATTATTGCATTATTAATATACCGTATAAGTTAGTATTTAAGTAATGTAACAGAAATGAATCATTTGAAGACAGTACACTGAACAACGACTCCAGTTTCTTTTCTTGTTAAATCAAGCTGCTAACAAAGTTCCATTGCATGATTTTCAGTTTTGGTTCCCTAAATTTTGGTTTTGTAAAGACTATCAATTTTGGTTCCTTGAAGAACCATTCAGTAGATGATATTTAATGAGACCTGAAAGTGGGAAAACCTTTAAAAGCTATAAAAAACCTAGTGTAGGTGGTGGGCTAGTAGTTAGGGCTTTGCCCCTTGAATCAGAAGGTTCTGGGTTAAATCCCAACACTGCTAGTTTCATCACGTGAGATACCCTAGAACAAGGTGGCGTCCCCACACACTGCTCCCCGGGTGACCCTAATTTGTGGCAGCCCATAGCTTCATTTGGTGAATGGGTTGCATGCACAGAAAGAATTTCACATTGTTCAGATTGTGTGCTGTACTAACGGCCCCTTTGCTCTGAATTTTCTAGCACCAGCCCTTAAATTGGTTAAAATCCTTTACAACTTTACAACAATCCTTTAGGGAATTAAATAGTTTTTTCTCTGTGAGCACACAAATAACCTAAGACTGTAGTGTGTCCCTCAGGCCATTACACATTACACTTCCGGTTGAGAGTACGCTGAGGGCATTCTGGCTGCCGCTTCTTACTGGATCTCCTCCTTTTTTGTTCTTGTCTTTCTTTTCTTGTTTTTGCCGCTGTATCGAAGAGTATCTGGCTGCAGACCTCCATTGTGGAGTGACTTCCACTGCAGACCTCCACTCTCAGGACGCCTCCACTGTCAATACAGGAAATCATTGGAAATGTTTCAGAATTAAATCATGTTGACACTTCTACGTCTCATTGTTCCATTAATTACTCAAACAATATAACGGCAATTTCTTTCTACAACGGTATTCATCTTCTATAGTATACAGTATATCATTGTAATGTATTTGGTTGTATACATTACATTACGTACATTCTGCTAGTGACTGTATCTTACATGCGATATTTATAGGACAAAAAAAGTCTTATAGCCCAATTATATGAATCGATAGAAAAACATAAAGCTTTTGATTTGAACAATCTCAGCTTTTCGAATTGTGTACTATTTTTTGGAATATGAAGAATAGTGTACTATGGGATTTAAAGCTTAACTCATTATGAAACATAACGGTGGCTAATATGACGCTACTGTAAACCGAAGATCTTTAACAAAGATATGAATCAAATATTTTAAAAATGACATACATGGAAAGCACGGATGACATTAGTCAGTGCACTTACTTAACTTATATTCATCATCAAACATCCCATACAATATTAGCCACCATAAATTTCACTGCATTTCTGTTCTTGTGCTAATGGAACACCAAAATACTACTAAACATTACAGCAACATTCAAGTATTTGGGACAACCACGCCGTGTTCTGCGGAGGTCGCGGATGTAGTGGTCCAGCCCTTGTGGGCTGGGTAGAAGGCGCTCGGGGCCTTCCTCGGAGGAGCTTCGGGAGATGGATCGGGGTCGAGCCGGAACAGCGGCGACACGTGGGAGACCTCGGCTTTTCTGGCCAGCGCCGGACCGGGTGGACGACGGACCTTCTCACCACGGTCCGACTCTCTGCTGCACCGCAACTCGCCACCCGGACACCAACCTCCCGTCGACTCCGTCGCGAGTCCAGTCGCGCTAACCTCAACCCAGCTAAGGCCCTCGACCAGGGCCACGTTCAGCTCTTCGCGCACCAGCGCCTCACAGAATGCACCCCAGTCATCGACTCAGAGGGGTCTCGCGCCTTTCAGTTCTTTAGGTAAGTGATGAGTCGATCTGTAACTGGAAACGTGCAGGCAGAGACAGGCGAACACAGATCCATTGCTGTGGTCTTTTATTCAGGACAGAAAACAAATGGCACGATGGCTGGCTGGAAACATAAACAGGTACACAACTCAGGGTAACTCTAAAGCGATCGACTCATAGGGAGTGACACACAGACTGGAACTTAAATACAGACAGTGATCGAGGGGGAACAGAAACAGGTGAGCACAACACGTGACAAACCCAAAACATATCAGAATAAAAGTCCCAAAAACCCAACAGAGACCCACACGAAACAAAACAGAACAGGGCATCAAAAAACAGAAAAAACAGTGGTCTTTAACGGCCACCGACCCTCACAGCAACCGTAGATGCTTGGACTTTTTCTTCTAACACTAAATAAAAAAAAATATTTAGGGACTCGTAGTGGGATCCATCACAATAGTCAAAGTCAAAGTGAACTTTGTCATCTTAACCGTATGCAGAGAGACAAATTCTAAGGGAACAAGTCTAAGAGAAGAGCTATTCTAAACCTTAAGCTGGTGCTTTCCGATTTATCTAGCTGTAAGCAATGTGTGTGCGTAACATAGTTGTTGTTAGGTTAGTCAAAACTAAAGACTGGGTATCTTCTCCGTTCCCGGACACTTCCAGCTGGATTTGTCCATCCTTCTATCAAAGAAGACAGTCCTCACAGAGAACATATAAAAATAAAACCACAGCAGAGATTAACTCAGGTTACAGGATTATAAAATTCAAAGGTTCCTTAATTATTACATGTGTGCTTGAACTCGCTAATATATATATATGAAAGAAACTTTAATAAGGATAAAATTTCTCCAACATCTCCCTCCTGTTTAAGTTTCAGGTTAATACAATACAATTTGTATTGTAGAAGATATTGTCAGAAGATTTTCATTGAACACATCATACAATTGACTGGCTCTGAGGGCCTGCTTATGCAGCCATCTCAAACCATTTCTGTCGACCAACATTTTCATACTGGCTTTGCCCACGACAGGGGACATAGTTTAGAGCTCGGCTAGGGGCCACAAGGATCTCTGGGTCCTCATATTGGTCGCTCTCATGGGATGACAATTCATCATCACTCTCTCCCATGTATATTGTCTTGGACATGGCAGCGTCAATCAACCTTAATGTCAGGCCCCTCAGACAAACCTTGAAGAGCCCTGGTAACGCTACCATCAGGAGCAGTGTTGTTAGGGATGAAAACAACAAAATGAACCAAACATTTTGCAAACCTCTCCTTTTTTACCCAGTAACATAGCATCTCTGGTGTAATTCACAAAGCATGTAGATTATAACAAATGTAATTGATTTAGTCCACATTTTTATTTATTGTAACCCACCAGAATACGAAAGATTCAAACCCCGCAGCCACCTGATCTCGTGCTTTAAACGCATCAGGTATCCCACGGGGAACCCCAATTGCATCTATCCAAACCTCGGTGTCAAAGGAGCCATGGGGAGCTCCAGGAGCTGCTCTCTGGTAACGCGGAAGGCAAGTAGTCAAATGTGGGCCGAACAGTTGCTTCAGGTCCTTTTTCAAGCAAGATGTAGAAAGGCATGAGAAGCTGTATCATAGCACAACTACCATCCCAATACTTAGGATGCCTAGACCTCAGTGTACGGTCCCCGCAAAGCCACCGCACAT
>JBBPDB010156852.1:0-13821 GCA_037974465.1 Brachypetersius altus
GGACTTCTTAAGCACTGATGTACGTCGCTCTGGATAAGAGCGTCAGCTAAATGCCGTAAATGTAAATGTAAATGTAGAATATCTAGCGTCTTGCAGGCAAATGTTCAGCCATATTGCAGACCACCTGACACCCTCTAGTGACATTGCCATGGTCATCCATCAGTCCTCACCAAGAAGGTAGTGCTAGCGGAGGAGATAGACCTGTACTACAAATGTAAGCCTGAGCTACTAATGGAGAACAGGCGGGGTGAAGTGTTGTGGGACATTACTGTTACTGTGGGCGGTGCGTTCGAAGCCAATTGCCCAGATCCGGTGTACATGAACAGAGCTGAGAGGAAGAGACGTTCAAAAACGTTGTCCATTCAGTTGTTGGGGGGAAAAAAGCCAAAGTACCAACAGCTGGCTGTGAAGACATTTAGACCTCACCTCCAGTCTTTCCTATTGTGAGCTCCACCCGTGGGCCCATCTCCAAAGACTAAAGCAATTCAGCCCTTTCTCCAACACCAGGCTGTGATCCTTGGAACAGCACATATTATTGGAAACTTCTCAGGCACTTAGTGTTTTGTAATCTGACTTTCTAGTCAAAGCACAATCCTTGGCTTTGAAATCCAAAAACAACACTGTTGTGCTGAAGTCACCTTTATTATAACCTGGTGTCAGCATTATGTCAACAGAGCAACAGAGTAACAAATCGATGGTAAAAATGTATAATAACAATGCAACAATAATAATAAAGTACAATAAATATGTTTGTTAAAAGATTATTTTGCATTGATAAACAATATTAGAACACACCATAGAAAGATGTCTAGGTACACGATTACGGTCAAGTAAAGGCTGCTGTTTTAGGACTGGGCAAGAACCTTGGTGAGGATTTTTCGTAATACAGTACTCAGGATTCCAAGAGTCATTCCCTGTTTGCTTGTGTGCGTGCACCCTTGTATGAGACAGTCACTCAGATCCAAAGAAAACCTTTGTGTATCCCACAGTGAGGGGCTTACACACACATTGGCTTGCAGAACTTCAATAGGCTAGTGGAGGTGAATGCATGCAAGTGTATGAAGCCGTTCTAATATTCGTTGACTTTGTAAACTGAGAGATGTCCATGTGGTGCGTTTCACCCGGTGAGTGAGGTGAAAGTCCTCTTAGATCAGTACAGACCTGATCCAACATCCATCTGGATTATATCAAGGCGATCGTCCACTGCCACACGGCATTCAGCGCAGTCTGACTCTAATTATCTTCAGCAGTAAAACAGCCAGGTAGGCCACAAAGCCCGCAGACAACACACCTACACACACACTCTGAAATAGCCCAGCTTATCCGCTTGATAACTCATCCGAGTTTACAAGCTTGCAGAAAAGGCCAGTGTGTGTTCTGTTTGATTTTGTGTGTGTGTGCGTGCGTGTGCGTGTGTGGTGGGGGTAGAGTGGCAGGGGGGTGTAAATGATCTGTTTAGAGTGCCTTCCAGTGTGTGTGCAGCCAAACCAGAAGACACACACTCACACAGGACTTCATGTTAAAAAGTTGATAACATAGTATATTACAGACACCCTACCCCTCCACACACACACAGACACACAGACACACACAGACACAGACACACACCTTCAGTACTGCAAAAATATGTATACTGAAAATGGGATTTGTAAGATTTAAAATAAGCAAAAACTGTGGATCAGAGAAGAAAAATGCGTGAGCTGATTTCAGTTGCTTAGGTTTTTTTTTTTAAAGAATATACTTAATATCTAGATAGTCTTGCTTATTAATTGCTTCTTCTGTTTATTTTAAGAAATTTTAGTAAGTAAATACTGCGTACCCCATTGGTAGATTTTTCTGGCTGATATAAGTACTTAGATCTTACTCTCAATATGTTTTCTGTAGTTTTTGTGATTTTTCAGAGAACGAACTGATAATGGTAGACGGAAACCCCCACAATAACACGGAAATATCTGCCGCCTTTTTGGCGGCAATAAATATACAATAATCCCCCTTAGCGTTACACTGAACCCATGAGTGCTGATCCGGGTAAAACTGATTTATAACTGTATAAATATAGAAAGTGCATCTTGAAATGGTAAAATGATTTGAAAGTAGGCAATCCGAGAACGTTATGTCGAGTGCATGTTGCAGCATGACTGCTCCGTGTCTTGTCTTTGTATTTCAGTGTTTAGACTTTTTTCCCTCAATTTTTCAACAGTTATCTCTGTTTATTTAGTATTAGTAAGCTGTGCCATGTCTAAACATGTTGGTAGAGAGAATTATTTCAACGTTTCTTTTGTGTACGAGTCTTTGTTTTGGCTTGCTGCATGCTGCTAATGCTAATTGCTTTTCTGATTCTGATTATTTATTTCTCCTTGCTGCTGCCATTTGCAGTGTCTGTGGCAGCTGCAGACCAGAATCTCCTCCATGGATCGTCTCAGTGTTTCTCTTTTAAATTAATTTATTATTGTAAATGAAATTAAAAGAGGTGAATATGGCTTTACCTTTACATTTTATTTAAGGGTAATGCATTAAACTGAGCTTACACTATAAAAATAAGCATTTTTAGATTTTTATTTAACCGAAACATATTTTTCACTATACGTGGGTGCTCTTGGAACGTAACCTCCGCAAAAAGCGTGAGGTTACTGTAGTGTTTTTTTCATCACAGTTTCTTACTCCCACTCTGTTTGTTTAGCTGCAGGTACTTCTATTTGACTCACTGCACTGAAGTAATGAGACTTTCACTCAGTGGTTTGACAAGTGAGAGAGACGCTGCCAGTGGAAAACTACTTGCACATCGCCTCATGTTTCAGCAACCTAAAACAGCAAAATATGTTTCGTAGAGAACTGAATGCAAGTTCTCTACGAAACTCTACGTTTTGAACTCTTTTGACCATACAAACCAAAACAAGGTTCGAAATGAGTATGTGATTTAAAGTTTCCAGACTTCTGTTACTCAGCCCACCCATAAAACTTTGCAGTGAGAGCACTAATGCTGCCCTACTTTCCATTTTTGTGGTTAAATAAAACCAAAGCTGACAACTGCCAATAAAAACACAACAAAACAATCCCTCGAAGAGCTTTATGAGACTGACACATTCACGTCATATATTAAATTAGGCTAACAATATTGATCTAAATTCAACCTCACATCAAACTTGCTATTCAGGACACATTCATGTCAAAACTGGATCTGTAGGAACAACAGTTTGCCTCAGTCCCAGTAATCAAAGACCTAATGGTGGACTACATCTCAGTGTTAGACAGTAAAAAAGTACATCAGTATTTGAATTACTGTTTTTCATTACTTAATAATATTTTCATTACTTAATAATCATTTTCCATAATATCAACAAGAAAATCCATAGCACATGGTGCACGTATCACTAAATCCCTTCTCTAATCACTGAATATCTGATCATAGCTTAGCAACTGTAACTAGGCTCAGCAGTAAAGATATGAGATGTCCTATATCAGTTTGGAGAGTGAAATTTTGTCCATCTTCTAAACTGTAGACACAGTAGGGATGCATGATGCACAAATTATTAGTATTGAGAGTATACTGCAACATACGGCATTTGTGATGCCCTCCAGTATCTATATATGGACTGGAGCATTAATGACTCCTGTTTCTTTCAAGTTGACTAATCCGTCAACAAAGTCGAAGTCGAGTCGACTGGTCGTTTGATGACGTCACGCAGCGGAGGAACACGGGTGTCCAACATTGAGCAACTTTTATTAACAGTCAATATGACAATTAAACTAAACTAAACAATGGCTAATGTTTTTGAATTTTCGGGTAAAGTTAAATGTACAGAAAATGGGAACAGCTTAAGCCGCGGCAGCCACTAACCGTTCTCTGGACTTGACGACTCTTGAGTGCTAGTGTTAGCCATGTTAGCTAGCAGATGCCGTTTTAGATGGCCGTGCAGAACACTCGTACTTTTGTTGTACTTTAACACTGACTTGCAGGTTGTGCAGGTCATCATGCTGTTTGTGTGCCTAGAGTGCAGTATTTCCACACGTCATGTGTGTCTGTCTTCTCTGCTGCCATGTATCTCGTCTTGTTGTGGTCTGTTTAGATTCCCCTCTACGCACCAAAGATACCTCCTTTTTTACTAAAATAATTGGTTAAGTCAAGGACCGCGTGTCAGCGTAAGCCAATCAGAGGCAGAGATTGCATTAGGTACACAAGGCGCACAGAGAGACTAAAAAAACTCTCTCAGGGCTAGTCAACGTTTCTGTTATTGGCCAAATACGGACAAATATGAACATTTTTCTGAAGTAAAAAAATGGTAATATTAGTTCAATGTGAAAACACCCCAGTACAGCACACAGTGTGAACAATGTGAAATTATTTTCATTTAACCCATTCAACAAATGAAGCAGTGGGCAGTCAACCATGCCTTGCTCAAGGGTGTCAGTGGTGCAACTAACAGTTCTGGAATTTGAACCCATCAGGCAAAGGTAGCATCACATTATAATGATTTATGGATTAAATAAATGTAAATAAAAAGTTAAAAAATCACAAAAAAACGTACAAAGACTAATAATAATTGGACTTTTCCTGGATCGCATGAATACCTCCATTCCTCTAAACATCCAGGAGCATTAATCTGGAGCTGTGACTGGTCACCCTGACAAAGCACTCTGATTGGTTTAAGCCTTATTTGCATATTGCAGCCATATTGGAGAGATTAACAAACAAAACAAAACAAAGATAACTAGAACACTTAACTATTATTTTACTCTTGTTACTTAAATTAACTTTTATTCAAGTAAGAAACAAGAAAAGCACTCATATTTATCAGAGGGTTCTTTTATTTCACTACTGATAAAATAAGTTTTTTCATCAAAGAACCTCAGTCTGAGGAGGAACTACTTGAGCCGCATTTGTAACTGCATGAAAACACTAGTTCTGACACTGTAATGGTGTTTAGGATGGGGGTTGGACTCGGGTTTTTTTTTTTATTTCCTGCTGCTGTAGATGTCTGTGCCCTGGTCTGCCTTTAAGTTACTGATCTTCACACTATATATGTATTTGCCATTGCTTTAGGCCTCAGAACCCGTGTTTCACTGCACGTTTGGCATTAATATCCGCCGGTGACCAGGCTCTGAACGCTTCCCTGATGTTTTCCAGATGTTTTACCCGAGGTCGTCAGCAGGACCGGTAATGTAATCACGAGCCACGGTGTTCCAGAGATCTCCGCTAGCTTCAGTCTTCAGGCAACAGAGAGCTTGGCAGAAGGAGAAACCCCATCGCCGGCTTCCCCACTTCCTTTACGTTTGGACATATTTGTGGTTTTATGTAGTTTATCCCTTCTCCTGTAGTCAGATAAACCACGCCCCCACGATATGATTGGCTGATGCTCTATAGGCCAAAATGAATGTAGGAGAAATAGGAGCCTCAAAAAAGAGCAAATATTCACGCGCCAAATCAATCAAATATAAAATGAAAATACCAGAAAGCTTTTAGATAAATATACCAGGAAAAAGGCACAAAGTGGTGACGGCATAACCAACAAAATCAGATTGTCGTTCATCAATGGAAAATCGTAGAGGAATTTAGATCTGGCTTGTATTTGAAATATCTCGTAAAGAGGCCAGATGTGTCTGCATACGCGTCCAATACTATTTGAATCAGAAAAAAAAGAAGAAAGCTTGGTGTTTTATTTCAGAGTAGTCTGAGTGCAGACGCGTGTCCTGTAGTTTGTGTACTCTCAGGTTTACGTGTGTTTGTGCTCAAACCCATGAAGTGCATCTGCTGTCTCATTATCATTGTCAGCTGGAACATCGTTCAGTCATATAGTCTGTACACTTGTATACAGTCCACCCTGAATAAAGTGCACGATGCTTTGATGGTTTTATAGTTTGCAGGTGGTTTCTATTCACAGTTGATGGGTTAAACAGCCAAATCACACGTTTTACTGTAATGTGGAGTTTTCATCAGGAAAGCACACCTGTGACAGAGCCCATGCAAGACAAAGTCAAAGTGAACTTTATTGTCATCTCAACCATATATAAACAGACAAAGAGACGAAAAGGCGAAGTTCTGGGTCCATAACGTGTACATACACATAAAATAACGAAACACAACAAACGGAACTAAAAATAGATTGTGCTGAGACATACAGGACAGTTCAAAACAAAAAAGTAATCAGACAATTTGCCAGTAAAAATAAACCACCATCCAAAGACACATTACCTACTGAGCAAAGACGGGTCCAAAGAACATCTTTTAAACGTCTTTGTCGCACATTGCAAAGACATACCTAAGGAGCCGTAATTAAAGTTTTTATATCTTCTGGTGACGTCTTCTGAGTGTCCAGTGTTGATGTCCATGGGACCTCTAAATAAGGTTCGAAATTAGTTCAGATGTATTCATTGTTGACATTTTTCAATGTCATCTGCAGATACATGCAGCTTCTGGGCCAAAATACGGCCTTATTATATTTATACAATTTGTATGTTGTGATTATGATTACATTTGCTTTTTCAGAAAGTGTTGTGTCGTAGCATATAGGCCTATCATTTTTCAGTTCAATGCCCTTTTTTCAAGTTTTATTGTCATAAATGTTAGTTAGTACACACAACAGAAGCATTGCACTACAACAGGTAACCAGACAAGTGACACTGACAACTTGAATTCACAATGTTTGTCCACAAACATCCAAAAAAATGTCCAAGAGGGGTCATAGTAAAACATCCCAGTACTGAACCTGAATTGCATGTTGTACAGACAAACAGATACGGTCCTAAACCCCATTCAGACATGAGCTGCACAGACGTCTCGTTTTAAATGATGTGTTGACCAAAGTTTGATTATATCAGTGAACAGTGTCTCTAACTACACTATATGGACAAAAGTATTGGGATGTCTTACACAAACAGGGACTTTGCATCCAAATATGACTTTAATATGGAGATGGCTTTTCTTGGAAGGCATTCACCAAGATTTTGGAGTTTCTGTGGGAATTTGTGTCCAGTCCTTTTGTAGAGCATGTATGAGTTCAGGCACTGATGTTGGACGAGAAGGTCTGGCTCACAATCTCCGTTCCAGTTCAGGTGTTGGATGGTGTTGAGGTCAGGGCTCTGTGCAGGCCAGGCAAATTCTTTCACACTGTACTCATCCAAACATGTATTTATGGAGCTTGTTTTGTGCACTGGGGCACAGTCATGCTGGAACAGTCCACAAAGTTGTTCAGAATGTCTTGGTCTGCTGAAGCATTAAGATTGCCCTTCACTAAAAGTAAGAGGCCACCTCAATGTGTGTCCCAATACTTTTGTCCATATAGTGCATATTCTATGGAAAATAGCTAAATCTGCCCTGAAAAATCCCTGGATACATTCTGTTTCTGTCAAAGGTATTTCCATTCATTTTGGTGAATGGGCTGCGTCCCAAGCAAACAGAAGTTCATACTTCATACTACACAACTGCACATACTGCTTTGTACACAGGCGTTGTATGTTTACATGCTGTTTATTGTGATAAAAGCAATCTGATCTTTTGAAACCAAGAAGACTCAGAAAGAGATGTCTGCTCCTGCAGTTTTAGAGACTCTTCTGATGTGGTAATTGCTTAGATTTGTCCAAAAGGTCGCTACATTTGTCAGTGGGTGGACAGGGGCTCTGTTGCAAAGGGAATTTGTTGTAAGGGTCTCTATATGGTGTCTGAAAATGGCCTAAAGCAAGTGATGGTGAACTCTCAAAACACGCGTGAAAAATATACAAGCTGCCCGTAAAATGAGCCAATCCCAGCAAAGGGGCGGTGCTAGTATAAAAACGGGTAGGAAATGAACAGAAGGGGCGGGTTCTGTCAGAAAACGGGTGGAGTTGAAAAAAGCATCGCTGGTTTGTGTTGGAGGCGCAGTTGGTGAGGTGGAGAGGACTGACTTCAAGAAGTTTCTACGCAGTTTCTGTTGCAAGTCCTGCTTGTTTTGTGAGCAGCAGCTTGAGAGTAAAGTGGAAGAGTGTAAAAGTTAGTTTTTCGGAGAATTTCTGGATGAAAACAGACCGAGCGGAGAGAAGAGCAACGGTATGGTGAGAGGAACAGAGGAGCTGCAGATTTTCTCCTGAGACCCTGAGAGCTTCCTCCAACGAGATGAAAGGTGGGATAGTCGTCTGTAGGAGAGAAGTTTTTGTTTGTGAATGTATATGTGTTTGTATTTGTAGCAGTTATAACGCGTGTGTGTGTCTGTGTGCGCGCGCTACATCTGGTTAAAATTAACTGCACGTAATAGTGACCGTACGCAGTGTGAGGTTATCCAGCATGTTGAGAAATGAGAGACTGTGTGGACTCAGGAATTACTAAAAAGTGCAGTTGAGTTGCAGCTAGGGATAATAAGAAGTGTTTGTTGTCTGGTGTCATAATTCTGATGGAAAAGTATGTAGATTTAAAAAATGTATTTGTGTGTACTTCTCTCAGACGAGTTTGCTGAGGAGGAAGATGTCCAGTCGTTTGGATATAAGAGGTTTGGTAAGCACTCTTTCCCTTTTTATATACAGTCATTATTGACTAAAGACATGCAAGCCATTGGTGCTGCAAAACTCAGGGGTGTGTGTGTGGTGTGTGTGTGTTGGGGGAGTGGGGTGCACCAGCTTGTCTCTGATGACATCAGATCTTACTGCATGCCTGGTGTGCATGTATTAAACACCTTGCCCTGCTGATGTCACCAAAACTATAAATAACTTGCATTTGTGTAAGTTGGATTCTGAGTAAATCGGTCTTTTGTCTCACTTTGTAAACATATTGTTCATCCATTTTTACTTTATTCTGCATGAGCAAGAGCTGAGAAATGTAAAGTCACTGCTAGACAAGTCTAAAATAGAAGTTTACATGAACAGAAGAAGACCACATAGTTTGGGTGTGTCAATTCTAATTGATTGCCTTGTGATTTAGATGATACTTCCAGTGTTTTATAATTTATTGTGTCTTACATTTTAGTGAAGTGGTTTGTGTGGGCATGTAAAAATGTGGACTTTCTGTGCAGCACAGTGTTGTCAACCAGGGACAATATATATAGATATTTAACCTCCAAATTGATTACTGCATCAATATACTGTATTCACATGCCCTTTGAAAGCTCTTAATTAGGAAACATGCATGATTCCTGTGTGTATTTTTTTTTTATTTCTTAAGTTGCATTGACTCCATAAACTCTGTCTTGGCTCCAACCTCTTTATTTCTAACTTAAGTGTAATATAGTGTAACTTTAAAACTCTTTCAAGTACAAAGTTGGACCAGAAGGGCTGTGTTGTACTTTTCAGGGACAAAATGTATCTAGAAACTACCCTATTTTATAACATGTTAAACATCCCAACAGTGAGGCCTAAATAGCACCAGTTCTAGGTACAAATGTGGATGCATCCAACGGTGAACCTTAACATGTAGTGGAAAGTGATGTTTGAATCAAACTATATTAGATCACTTATGGCTGGGTTTTGGAAAAACACTGAATCTAGACAGAAAAACGTGACTCAGTGCCTTTTTATTTGTCAAATATGTAATGTGTTATTTGTCTATGTGGAAACAATTTGTTACATGTGTCTGGACAAGGATATGCTTGCAAAAGAAAACTGGATCCCTAAAATGTGTAAAGAAAAATATAATAGCCTTCCAGAAGACTTTTACCTCAGCTTTCTCATTCCAAACGTTCTCCTGGCCTTATCTTTGGAGTAAACCAGCTGTACCCCTTACATTTGTAGTACACTAGTATGCAGACTTTTATGTGTATCCAGAATGCTTTATTTTCAGACTTAATTATTCAGGAAAAAAGACAATTAAAGTTTGTGAAGATGGAGTCATTTGCACATGCTCCCGTGAGTGTTTTGGGATAGGAGGTGTATTAGTCACCTTCTTGCTATTGAGGCTTGGTATCGCTCAGGTGCAGGTTATACTGACGTTCAACCTTTTATTGTGTCAAAGCATTAGCTACTGTCACAGAATAGGCATGATATGCACTAGGGCTCTAACAATACACCAAAACCACGATTAGGTTCGTATCACGATTCGGGGGTTTGTGTGTGTGGGGGGCGTTACTGCTTAGTGCAAGCACTACCATTCGAGACACCATTTTGTTTCGGGTCATCCTTATGTTTAGCACAGAATTATGAATCAATAAACACTTCGACATCGCTTCTTTTGCATTCAATCTGTACAGAAGACCCAGAGGAATCGCCAGAGGCTGCAGAACCGATTCTTCAGCTACCGGTTCACCATTGTCCAAAACTAACAACATGCTCCGCCCAGCTGGCCAAAATCACACAAACACTCAAAACTCTTACAAACAAACTTCACAGCAGTTTTATCACAACCAGCCAGCTTTTAGACACTTTTGGACCGGGCTCGTTTGAATCGTAACAAAGTCTACTATTGGTTACCTGACGTGAATGTACACCACTCACGGTGTAAAAAAGGTTTTATTAGGAGGTGTACCGCCCACGGACTGCCCCCTAGTGGTGAGAGCTAATGTGGTAGCATTGAATCTGAAAGTGAAGGATAATTCTGGGAGTTGGAAGGGTTGTGTCACGATTCTGCCTTCTCACACCGCGGTTTGTGGATCTTAGTGTCACGATTTCGGTTTCATATCATATGTTTTTACAGACCTAATATGCACTCAGTGTGCCCAGTCAGTTTTAGTGGTGTTAATACTGGTTTCAGTTGCTACATTATCTTCATTTTTTCCGTAAAATACGTCAGTACCTTCTCACTGGTGGACCTATAGAGGTCCTGAATATTCTCTAATATTCTCTAATAATGAGAGAAAAAGACTGTGTGCACCTAAATGGTAAATGGAGCTGATAAATAGGTGAGTACACGGCTTGTCAGCATAGTTATTTAGTGCCTGTTGGCTTGAATTAGTTTCAGCATTTGTGAACACTTTCTGACCCACACAGAGGAGCCGTTAAAAGAGACACATTGTTGATATGCTAGTTTGGGATCTAGATTAAAGCGTCAAGGACAGAGAGAAAGAGTTGAAGGGTGATGAATGGATGAGGAAACTGAGAATTAAAAATATGAATTTTAATAGTTTGTTCATGGACACTGTCTCTCTTTATCTTCCTGTCAAATCTCTTTTTTCCTTTATCGCTAATAAATATCTCTGATTCCCTGTTAAGGACGCAAACGCGCAGGAATTTAGGTCTGGCTTCTATCTGAAACATCTTGTAAGGAAGCCAGAGGTATGTGGTGACACATTCAAAAACTGGAATGTTGTTTCAATTAGAGATAATAGAATAAAGATATAAAAGAATAATAATAAAAAGATGACAGAACTCATATCAGTGAGGTAAATCAGACGTGTGTTCTGTAGAGTTTGCACATCCAAGTTTATAAATGTGTTTGTGTTCAAGCACATCCAGCGTTATCACTATCAGGCGGCAGCTGGAAGATCATTTAGATTCTGTCCCTCTTTCTTTATTTCTTTGAGACACACACAGAGACACACACACACTCGGATGTTCTCACTTATTTTATTTTTTTGTGTACTGTTCCACATTTATAGTCTGCTATTCAGAAATTGTATTACATGTGTATGTATGTATATGTGCATATATGTGTATACATGTTTTAATTTCTACATTTATTATATTTATATATCGAAATCAAGATTGTGGAGTGTACAATAGCATATATTGCATTGTTCATTGTGTCTTTACATATTATTTTAGTTTATACTGCTGTTGAATTCCTTGTATGTGTTTGCTCACATGCTTGGCCAATAAATGCGTTTCTGATTCGGATGTGCTGTGATAGGTTTACTGTTTGTAGTGTAAGCAGCCAAAATCAACAGGTTACTGTCACGTCTCTCCTTTCTCCCGAATGGAAGTAGGCGCATAGGCAGTCGTTCGTGCTTGATACTTTTTATTTAAACGGAAATCAAAACAGACATTTAACAAAAGGGAGAACTCAACCACAATCAAACCAGACTCAGATTGATGGTTGATCTACACCTGAACATAGAACATAAATATGTATAACACAATCCCAACCACCAATAACAAATCACAAGCACCTAACCCAAACTAAACACAGCTGTGACTCATCAATCTTTAAACCCCCAACAGAGCCCTAGTGGCCACCCACTGTCACAGCACCCAGCCAACCACCACAAGGCCGGGAAGGCGTCCTATGCCCTCCACCTGGCCGTCTGTCCCAAGACTACCGGCCAGGACGACCCGGGTATGTCCCATGGGAAGCTCCCCTATGCGAGTCCTAGTCCTTACATGTGGTGCCCCCTCTGGGGAGCTCCTCACTGTCCTCAGGGACGGAGTCCTTAACTGTTTTCAGGTGCGGAGCCCCCTACAAGGAGCCCCTCAATGTCCTTGTTGGGGGTGGAGCCCCCTACTGGGAGCCCCTCACTGTCCACAGGGGCGAAGCCCCCCTTGGGGAGCCTCTCACTGTTCTCGTGGGCAAGGCCCATCAGTGCCATTGAGTGACAGTTACAAATCTGGACAGAAGTTCATGCAAATCATCACGGAAGCTTTTGAAAACTGTTCCCATCTCCTTAATAAAAATTGTTCTATAATTTTTTTTTTTGATGTTCTAATAATGAAGGTGCTGAACCCTGCTGACCCATTTCTGTTGGTTTCATAACTGTTTGTTACAGTCTTTCCTTCTCCACTAAGCAAGAAGAAAAGATTAGGGACAGAGGGGTGGGCGGAGAATGAAAGGGAAATCGTGGTACATGTTTTTTTTCTGTTGTTGTTCAGGAGAACAGAAGGAGAAATATGAAAGAAAACCACTAACTATGTCTTGAGCCAACATCAACTTTAGGCTTCCATACAAACTCACCCACAGTCATGCTGACTGACAGGCCAGACCACCCACTTAGAACTGGCCAGTGGTCAGGCTGTAATATTTTCATCATCATGTTGATCACAGTTCAGGGGGATGGCACTGCGCTCTGTGATCACGGGTAAAACATGCATTGTTTGTTATTGTATACTATAGGGGGAAAATATGTGATTGACAATCTCCAGACTCTCCAAACAGTCTTTTGGCTGGAAATCGAAGCACACGTTATTGTCTTGAGTGTGTTGTTAGTGTTTAGGCTGAGGAAAGTGCAGTAATGTCAAGCGATTTGTTTGGACTATGTGGAATTCGGAAGTGGTTAGTCTGATGTAAACTGTGTAAGACTGCACTCCAGAGTTAGAGCCTGCAGCTGATGTTGATGACATTGAATCATCCATCATGTCTGATCAGTCTGGCATTTGTAGCAACATGCATAAAGGGTTTTTTGTGTGAATTTGAGTGCATTTTATCAGGGGGAAGTGGTGGGAGAAGGAGAGAGTCCCAAGGTCAACTGACGGAGCTTCTTTCCGAATTATACATTGAAGGGGTTGCGATTATTTTGTAGACATTGACAGTTTTTGAGAAACTTAAGCCAAACAGAATTGTTGTGGTTCATGTTTAACAGCTGGAAATTCCACCACAAAAGCAGCAGAAAAGCCATGTACTGATTTAGGCTCAAGTGAGTCCAGTTCTTTTGGCGGTTGTTTATTAGCAGATTATATGGGTGTGTGCCATTGAACATCTATGTCAGTCCTTAAATAGTCCTTAAAGTTTGAATTGGTGAAGAAGGAGCATGTGGAAACTAGTGTATATATGTCTCTATGTATTTATATATTGATTTCCCACAATTCTATTCCCTTTCTTAGTAAATGAAGACTTTTAACTTTATGAGACTTTTAAAATAGCTGGACTAGAATAGTTGAACAGGTCACTGCCATTTGCTGAAGTTGTTGTTAGTGAACACTGAATACTAGGGGTGTGACGAGACGCTTTTCCCACGAGACGAGACGAGACACGAGACTGGGTTCACGAGAACGAGACGA
>JBBPDB010156862.1:0-13820 GCA_037974465.1 Brachypetersius altus
GCACTCTTTTTTAACTGCAGACTAATTAGCAGTTGTAATCAGATACAGGTGTTTGTTTTAGAAATGCAAAGTGCATGATTCCATATTATTTTCCTCAGATTTTTGTGATTCCATATTTTTTTCCTCTGTTTGATCTTTAAAACAGTTGTCATTGACTAGTTATCTTTCTTTGTTTTTTTAAAAAAGTGTTTTATACAGCCAGAAGTTTGGATTGTCGTGTGAAAATAGTTTTGGGGCATGTATGTGCTTGTTTTTTTTCCAACACAATTAAACATTTGCATGAACATCTTCTGAGAAGGGTGTTTCCATACTTTTTGCCAGGGGTTGTAAATGTCCAATAATGTCATGCATAGTATTTACCAGTAGCATGGACTTCGGGTGTGGTAGGTCCTCTCCTTGATATATCTTAATGTATGACTGAAAGAAAAATATTAGAAAAGTCACAAGTGAAAATTGCGTTGTGGCACAAGTGCATCTACTGACCACGTGAACTACATGTGTGCTTACCTTGAAGTACTCTAGCAAGCCCCTGCAGGTTACTTTGTCACCATTGATCTCTTTAACTGCCAATTTGTCTGGATCCAGCAGGGTTGGAATGAAGCTGCAGAGCTCCTTTTTAAATTCTGGAGCCACATCTAAGTGACAGACAAGGGAGTAAAACATTCATTAGCATAGCACAGAAGGGTTAGCAGCGAGTGGACGTAGATCATAAAAACATTTACATTTGATAAAAAAATAACGCTTACATTTAGTCATTTACACAGACAAAATAAAGAGATTACATCAAGCTGCTTAATATTAATGTATGTACTTGGAAGTCATGCATACAATTTGTTATTGTACTTAAGTTGTACTATATATATTATAACTAATGTATATATTCTTCAGTAACTAAAGCACATTAGTTACTGCCTTGTTATTCTGTGTACGTGTGGCATAGAGCTGAGGTACAGACTCTGAAGGGCAAAGTACTGCATAGTTCAGTTATTTCTTTTTTAATTTGGTCACACATATTTAATTCAAGTCAGTAACCAAGCTGTGCTATTTACACAATTTCCTCCTGCATCAATACACTTTTCTGATTCTGATTCGATTTAGTGTAGGGTAAAGTGAATGGTGCAGTGGTCCTCTAGGACTAGAACTGGGACCCCTAGCATAAGCACTACAGGTACCAAATATGATCAAAGTAAAAAGTGGTTAAAACAGAGGAAGGAAAAAAAACAAACAAAACACTGTTTTTTATATAGTTTATATTGTAGAAATTAAGAAATAACCCAATAATATGTATGTAAATGTTTGTAATCGATAAGTACCGCAGAGTTGGCCCTGGAAGGCTGGGCTTGTGGCCACCTTTAGGCCAGGGTGAGGTAATAGGAAGCAGGAGATGGAGCTGAAGCAGGAATGAATGTGCTCTCTCACTGTCTGCAGCTCTTCATGCTGAGAATCCTTCACCTGAATAACAAGTGACTAAGTGAAAGACTTTCTGCATGTGTATACAAAAACACAGAATCAGCATTCACAGATTCAAACCTAATAGACTGGTTTAGACATCAGTGTGTATTGAAGCCTTCTTTAAACAGTAGAATTTGTTACTGCAGCAAAGGGAGAAAACTTCATCAAAACCATGAGCAGGTGGATGAGCAGATGTCTGCAGAATTGTGAACATGTGGTATCAATTATGAATATCCAAACAAATTTCGGGTTTTATGAAGGCAGTAAGAAACTGCACCAACCTGAAGCCGTTTGTCCAAGAATTCTTTGCCTCCCTTCAATCCATAGTCATACTCGTAGGGGAAGCTCCAGTCTCTGATTAGAAACATGAGTGACTGTGGAGAAGTAGAGATACACGACAGAGAGTTTAAATGTAAATAAATGTAGTCATGTAAATATTTCCAGACGTGCTTCTCTGATTTTAGTCAGATCAGCTTCTACCTTCTATGAACGAATGTCAAAAAATAGCCACAGCTTATAACAGTCCTGCGTATAGGAAGAGGGTTCTCTCAAGCACAGTAAAAAAAAAAAAAAAAGGATACTTTTGTTCTATTATTTAATACACTTCCAGTACATATGTCCACTTTAAATACTGAGATGATTTATTATAATAGATGGGACAATTTCATGCAACAAGTAACAAAGATGAAGGAGTTATCTGGGCTATCACTACTGACCAACACCACAGCTTTTGTCCTACAAAAATTGTACACCATTTACACCAGTGAATCAGAAACAGCGTATTTTGTGCAGCTGAATTTAATTTGTGAGAGGCGTGTAAGTGAACGTTTGTACTATCCTGCTAGCATGAAATGAAGTAAACCAAAATCACATCATTTGCACGTCACTTTGGTCATGCTCAACTAGCTCAAGCAAAGCTTTTGCATGAGTGTCAAAAGTAGAACAGGAGGAGAGCCCTACACTATTACTGCTGGCACAAAAAAGAGCTTTAAATGGCATATGCTTGGTCACATTTGCCTGGTTAGAGAATTCGGCTGTGCCTACGAATGACAAGCAAAGAGGTTGGGCTGTGCCTCCAAAAATGTAAAGCATGTCTTAGCAAGCCACAGCAGTCTAGAAACACTGAATTTCACTTGGAACAGAGATGACCATTTCGCAGCCTTTTTCAACACTCCATGCAAAAGTTCTCTGTCAGATATTCTGCTAAATCTGTACAGAAGCATTCAAATAAATCAGAAGTTTCAAAACAATGAACTCTAGTCGGAAGAAGCAAAAAACAAAAAACTCTGGCAATAATTCTGTGTTGTGTGTGTGATCCCATGGACACCACACCCATAGTGATGTATGAAAATAGGAGCATCATGATAAGAGGCTCCTTCTCTGCAAATGGTACTGGGGAATTACACACAATCGAATGGAACAAAGTACCTGCCAAAAGTGTACTATTTTTTATTTGGGGTGTCTGAACATCTTCTATCCATTACATATTTCCGACGCACCTTTGTGTATGCTCCATGTTTACAGTTATAAGAAAGTCAAAAGACCAACTGGACATATGCACTGGAAGTATATCAAAATCACGAAATCAAAAAAGTATGTATTGGTCCTCACTGTGCAGGCACTCAAAGCCTACAGAATTGCACTCCCTGCTGTCCAAAATAAACCAATACATGCTGATGTACAACAGTCAGCACTAAAATCTGTAATAGGAAAAAAAAAAAAATACTCCCAAATTCTATTGACGATGTTAACGACACACTGCACACCAGGCTATGCAGATAAGTGGAATAAGAGAAATGAAACATGCATAAATAGCAAAAATAGTCTGTTTTGTGATGTCATCACACATATCCGCCTATTCATTTAACAGAAATGTGGCTCCGTCCATTCACTGTTAAGTTAAAGGGAATGTTTCAGCCCAGACTGCTTTTAGAATGAGACACAATAAAGACCAGCCAGACCTTGTTTACATATATTCGTCTCAAAGGAATGGGAACAAAAACAGTTTACAAAGCAATGCTAAGCATTCTTTACATGGCAAAATGAAGCTGCCATGAGACACAAGTTTGCAAATGAGTCATGGGCAGCCTGTCCTTCATTACCTGTGTACCACGCCCACAGCTTCCTGTTTAAACCCCTGTCTGCATAATGTGATTCATGGAAATAAATGGTTTCATTTCGAAATGTTGGAAAACAAAAACAGCGTTCCCACTTTTGAAAATTGCATGACTATTGTAAAATATACTACATCATGCATCCAGTGGTCTCAGCCACCTTCAAATCAGATTTTCTTACCTGAAAAGGCTTTAAAAAGATTTCATCCATTGCCAGTCGGCCATACTCTGTGAACAGCTATAAAAGGACAAAAGAACAATAAACACACATGTACAAAGTCTACACCAAAACACCCAAAGAATATATAGATATATAGAAACAAAGCATCATATAGAAACATAAATAATAACTGAATATAAATAAAACTGTTACTCTTAAATTTTGTAGTCCTGTTATTGTTATTTGTAACATCTGAATTGAAGATTTGATTACGAAGTCTATATTAGAAATAAACAGCAATCTGCATTAAGTAGGACTGGGAAACAGGATATTTATCATTATTGTGACAATCACCACATGGTTAATTTTTTTTAATATACAATTAATTACACCTCAATCTGATTCAAAAATAGTGTGAGTAAATTAAATCATTTCAATCAAAAGATGAAAGTTTGCTGACCTTCATAATCAAACAATGGCAATTAAAACAGCTTTACACCTAAAATACCCATCTTCATTATTAGAACAGATAAGGAGTTACAAACAGTTGGAGCTGTGATAAACATGATGAAAGAGGACGTAGGTGTATTTTACCCAACGCACAATGAAGATGTTCAGGAGACTTGTCTTCCAGTAACTAGGATAATTACAGGAGGTAATTTCATTGCATTACCAAAGATGCAATTAGACACCACCTTCATCCCAGATATATATATATATATCACCGGAACTGATGCTCTTTAAGAACTGGGTGATGCTCAGTTTGGTTAGACGACACAAAAGAGATGTAAAAAGTTCAGCAGGAAATTACCTAATTCCACTATGAAGTAAAAGTGGGCATTCAAGTCACTTGTGCTTACATATATGATAAGTGACTAACAGATATTGCTTGAATTTGGTAAATCCTACAGTTAATTTATTCATTGGCTGATGTAGCTGACTGAGGGAGGAGACACCACAGGACATGTCAAGCAAGCTTGTGTTCATGCCAAATATTACTCTTAGGCTTTTTCAGCTAGTGGCTGACTACACAGACAGTGTAGTCAAGTGACTATTTTCAGTACATTTTACTTGAAATATTACTGAACCTTCACTTTAACAAACTGTCTTAGAACAAATATGAAGTGGTGTATTTGTAATGACACATGGCATCATGGAAATCTATTGATGGAAGTTAACCCTTTCTAGCATCTAAGTCCCCTTTACTGAAAATCTATAATGTGAGCTATAATCCTACTACATCTAAGTGGCCTGGTGCAATGTTCTCAGATTCCTTATTCTGTCTCCAGTTGCCTCTTTTTGCATTGGCATTGTGGGGGATCATTCGATGTTGTTACCTTGGAAAAGGGATGGGTGCACTGATGCAAAGTACTACATGCAAAGTTACCAATAACCCTGGCATGTTTGTTTTTAGGAAGCATGCTTTTTTATTTTAATAAATTTCATTTAGAAAGTTAAAATGTTTCTCATATTTTCCATCCCTGCTGCTAAACACGATTCCATGTTTCTTTTGTTTACAATCGTACAAACGATTTTAATTTTGGTGGTTATGCATGATTCATTATGAGATGTTAAACGGTGGACTGACCTGAAGTTGCTGTAGATCGTCTTCTTGAATATTCTGTGACAGGTTATAAATCTATGGAAAAATAGAAACATATCTACACTTCCATCTATAAAAACATCCGTAACAGTGACGCTTTGATATGAAGGAATCTGTGAATTGTGGTAGTACCTGTACTGAGCTGGTCATGGTACTGAGGGCAAAGATTGTAGCACAGTCTTTCACAGTAGACTGGTTGTCAAATGCTCCTTGTGTGTCCATTAGCAACACTGCCACCTGGAGAAAAAAAGTGGTAATAAACTACTTATTCCCATTTTATTCACAATAGGGGAAAAAGACATACTGGAGCATCTCAAATGTTCATTTGACCCAGTTAGAAATATTGCATCACGGCTTATGAAAACTTTTCTCCTACTGCCCTGATTCAAGATTGCACCACCTATGATAGAGCTTACACAGACGATTGCTTAATCTTAGAGTAGGCTTGCAAAAACCTCCATCTCTAGTCAGAAGCACTGAATTGATACAAATTCTGTGAACGTTCTTAAAACATGCACACATTTCGGACAACTTTACTATAAAGGTACTATTTTTACAGTGCTGAGAAAAGGCATTTCTGCTATTTTTGCATATTTTCACATTTGTTTAAAATTTCCAAACCAAATTTAACCTAGATAACCTAATTCAACACTAAGCAAAATTGGCCTTGTGTGGACAAAGTAACTGGCCCCTGAGTCACTCATTCAACAAATGTACTTCATTTTGTATATTATTAGGATCATTTAGATTCAAGATACCCATGATTAATTCCTGCCAGCTGGACCAGAAATATAATTAAAACTTAAATAAAACTTTTCCAACGATGTGGTGTAGGTTAAAAGTGTGCGACAAGCAGCACACATTGCAGCCATCAAAAGAAATTCCAGAAGAGAAAATTTTTTTTAAATAGTTTTTAAAAGTTTTTTAAATATATCAGTCCAAAAGGAAGACAACTTGGAACGGCCCCACCGTTCCAAGTTGTCTTCCTGGCCTACCAAAACTTCTCCAGGAGTGAAGCGATGACCAGACTGCACCTCAAATAAGGTCAGCCTTCATGACTCCTCCATTTTCATGTCAAATTTACACAGTACTTTTCCAACTATTGCTGTCCAAGAAAAACAATTATATTGACCAAAAACAGCTTTGGGACCACTAAGACTATTTGGGGAAAAAAAAAAAACTTCCTGAAAGACAGGGGTCCCATTACTTCTGCCAAAAATCCAACTCAGCATTCCAGAATGAGAACATCTAATGAACATTCAAGCATGGAGGTGGAGCTTCTTTGCTGCTTCAGGGCTTGAAATCATGAATCATGAAATCTGCTCTCTACCATCCTGCAGAAAAATAGCAATAGCAAGTCCATATTTAAAAGAAACAATGTTAGGGTTTTGGAGTGGCCAAGTCAAAGCTTTGACATTGAACCTTTGAGATGCTGTGGCACAATCTCAAAGGGCTGTTTCATTCAACAACCACCCGCCCCCACGTTTCTCTGAATTTAACCCTTTCACCAAGTGAAGCAGTGGGCAGCCAGGGAGCAGTGTGTGGGGACAGTGCCTTGCTTAAGGGTACCTTAGAGGTGCCACTAGTAGTCCTGGGATTCGAACCCACGACCTTCTGATCACAGTGCCTAACCACTAGGCCACCAGCTAGATTTCACACGTTTTAACCAGTTGTTACAGAACTATTTCCTTTCATGAATGAAATTACATATAAAAAATAAACAATGCAAAAAATAAATATTTGTATGAAGATCTGAAACCATCAAGTTTGACAAACATGTACATTGTACAGAGGATCTCAGCCAAAATTCATTTTCACCTGGCTACCGTTGCTTTTCCTCACAATGAAGACTTCACTCCACAGCTGGATGCCAGTGGTCTCAGGCTCAGACCCACCTCTCCATGAGAATCCTGTCAGAGGCTCATCCTCACGTCCAAGCCAGTCCTCACTGGACTAGAAAACCAAAACAAAGAAGCACAAAGTGGTAGAAACACATAAAGCAGTTCAGCACCATGAAATGCTACTCTTGTCTTATTTGTGGGTTTGCTTCTTTAGTTTTTCATTTTAGGTACAAAGCTAATGTAGCCAACAAGTTAAATGAGCTTTCAGACACCAGAATGTGACAAGTCATCACATCCATACCTCAAACCACTGTGAACTGTTAAGTATCTCACACAAAACATCTAATGTGGTTTTGAAACTATGACAGTGTTATCTACAAAAATGAACAAAGTGGCAAATCAAAATTAGGCTTCCAGGGGCTGCTGTTGTGCCTTTAGAACATTTGTATACATTACAGTGTAATCATACAGTTCTAGAAACCACATAAGTAGGTCTTTGCGAGATTCTGTGCTGTTTAAAGGAAAGACACAAAAATATATTCATTGTTTGCACACTGCTAATCTTATGATTAAATGCTTCCATTTACTTTTACTTTGTAGTCATATTCGCCTTGAAACAAGAGTACCTTAAAATACATACAATACATTTCCATCAACTCACCTTTCTGTACATGTATCGAAGCATGAAGTCCAAGAGAAAACTCTTGCCCTTGCGGAAGGCACCCGCAACAGACACCACCACCACATCCATGTCTCTGACTTTAGGTGCCAGTAGTACCCGCTCAAGCGCTTCCGTGTCCAAGTCAAAGGAGTGATCCTCCTTATTAACGGTCACTATTTGGACCGCACCAGGTTCGGTACCCATAATTGGTTCTCTCTTTTGGCACTCTAGCTGAAGATAAAAAGGTTATAGCTTACTTCATAATGCACTGTATGTAAACAAAAGCAGATTGTGTGTTTTCTTCAGTTCAATTAACTAAGCTCTCCAAGTCTAACTGATCAAGCATATGACAAACCCTGATCAATAAAAGCTCTTTCTGGAACACACGATTTGGGACAATGTTGGGTCTGTTGGTTTCTTTGGTAACGTGTGATGTAGCTGCTCAGAGTCAAAAGCATGCTCCGCTCCACTCACAGATTCTACACGCCACTGAATGAGCGTCTTTGTTTCTGTCATTTAAACCACCCTCGACCGTGGGCAAATGAGTACAATCAACACTGCCATGCAATAATTCCAAAAAACAAAATCTGTTGCAGATGTGTCAGGATGCAGGACATGTAATAAGCTGAGAATGATGATAAATTGCTAAAACAATGCAGACTAACCTGTAATAACTCACCTCTTTTTAAATACAAATTACAGTAGGGTATAAGGTGTGGTACCTGAAAACACAAGTGACAACATGCCACAGATTTCTCACTGATGAGACTGATGAGGTATCTTCATGATGTCTAACGCACAAGAGCTCATTTATAATGAAGTCATCTTAAAAATACTCTTACTTTACACCCATTAAGTACTCAGGAATACTAAGAACATGGAATTCTTAAAAAAACAACAAATTATTTATATATTTTTTTAAAAAAACACAATGGCTTTGCTTTTTGGGGTTTCTGTCCATTCTTGTGTTCAAGGGTTGGTCTCCCTAGGGCAGTGTTTCTCACGCCTGGCCCTGGAGGTCTCCTGCCCCGCATATTTTAGTGTTTTTCCTGCCTTACCACACTACATCAGCTCAGTGAGCTAATGAGATGGTTAGATGGAGGAGGTGTGTGAGGAGCAGTAAAAGCACTCAGACGTTCAGGGCACTATTCCTCCAGGACTAGGGGTTGAGATTCCACATGGCTGGAAAGTGTCTAAGACTCTTGAGTGGCAGGAGAGATGCTGCGGATGCAGATCCGAAATACAGAAGGTGGTTTGTACAAGTAACCACAGAATAAAACCTACAAATATTTTGTTGTCGCTTAAAGCTACAACCACAATTTCGATTTGTTTCCCGGCAGGTATTTTTTGCAATTGGACTTTTCAGTATGGAGTTAGTATGGAGCTAATCTTTGCAAGCCAGTTCTCGTCAAGTTTGCCCAAGAGTGGGCAAAATGGGCCAGTTTAGTTCCTAAATAGCAGCGAGTCATGAATACTCAGTGTGTGTGTGTGTGTGGGAGAAAGAGTGTGTGTCAACGTCAAACGTCAAGCTTGGCTCCCGTGCCAAGCTTTGTCTGGTAAATTAGCTAAAGCTAGCGTCCCTGTGTGTATAACATATATAACGTCTAGAGAAGCTCCACTAACGTCTCATACAAATAAAGACCACACGTTGTTATTCTAGGCTCATATGTGAACATGAGCTCTCACTGTTTATCTGACTTAACTGGAGAGGTAATTAACACGTGCAATATAAAGAAAAATAAGATACAACCTGATTTATTTAGCATGCTAGCTCCTTCACGTACCCTAGTGTAGATTGAAGGGCTTCTTTGGTGCTGAAAGTCTGATACGAGTTCTCTTCACAACAAAGAGCTAAACCTTTACAGATTCAGACACAGACTAAAGGTGCAGACAGGGCATAAAACACCAGGTACGTCTGCTAAACCCACAGAAACAAATGTCTCATGTATGTAACGTCGCGTACCTTAATCTGACTGTCGGGGTTGTGAATTTTCCACAGCCGTTTCTTCAGAGAAGGAGACCCAGCCCTGGTCTGGAAATCATAAAAAATAACTTTTTCCAACTGCGAACGAGATCCACCACTGTCTCCAAACGAGGCGCTTTGTGGGAGTTGTAGTTTATTTGCATGAGCTCTGCTTCGTTTCGCATGCCACACCCAAGGGCCGTGAGGACGTCACCAAAAAACTACAGTTCCCAAGTTCCCCATCAGAACTTTGAGTGTAGCCCATAAGCAAGACAAAAAACTAATGTTCGCTGCTTTGTCAGAGATAAGCCTTTTTGGCTTCGTTATACTTTTCTACCAGATGAAGGATGCTACTGTTAATGAAAGTGAATTGAGTGTCTACGTATATTTTCTGTTCATAAAAGAACTCGGGCCAAACCCTTAGGGGAGTGTTTACAGAGCATGCCACAGTGAGTCATTCATGGAGCAAATGACCAGTTTTACTAAAATAACCTCCTTAGAAACTAGAGCATGTTTACTTGCCTATGCATACTTTCATTTCATGGTTTTAAATGTATACAACAAGGAGCAAAATATTTTTTGAGAACATGAGAGGTTTTGAGAACATAACTCCTTTAGAATCTTTACAATACTTTCACGGTTTTAAATTCATATTACATGAAGCAAAGGTAGTCATCACTTCAGAACTTTATTGCCAAGAGCATTACATATAAACACAACATGAGGAAATTTGGAGTGAAACTGATCAACGTTTGTGTAAACAGTTTATCAAAATGAACAGAAGAACATAGGGTGCACTGCATTTGAGAGAAAAGTAAAATGAAAGAACATTTCAACAAGTTGCACCAAGTAATTAAAAAGGAAACAAGATCATACATCACATTTACTATGCACATCCTAAACAAGATGTGGAACCACTGGCAGTTTGTTTCAAATATATATATATATGATAAGCCACAATGTGCTTGATGAATACCATCTAAAATTAGAATCAAGAATGTCATTATTCTTATTTAAAAAAATGTTTATATTTGTGAGGAAGTGCATGGAGTACATTCTGTGACAAAAAACAGTGCTGTCTACAAATATCACTACCATTTTTTTGTCTGTGGAGGGTCAGATTTGTAAAGCAACTATCCATGAGTTTGATTCATTAAAACACAATAGAAAGTATAAGGCTGGTATTCTGCAGGTATTCTTAAGTATAGTACAAGACCAGTAAACAATAGTTGTTCTTTTAATGCTATGTATAATAAATTGAATAACTTTGCATTACTGTTTGCACATCTTATTGTGAATACCACGATGAATAAAACACAGTGCTGTAAATAGAAGCCTTCTCCACACGTCAACCTCAGTCTTCCCAAAGCAGTTTTGGTCTCTCTCATGCAGGTGTGCATGCTGCCTGCATCGTTAATTTCTAATGCAGTAAGTACAACACTATAGTAGCATGTCAAATTTCAGGCAGTTTCTTTAGAAAAATAGTACATCAAGCAAAGGAAATTAGAGGGTGACAGTGGCTATTATCTCTATCTCAAGATGTCTGTACTTAGCTGGCAGCGCAGGATCAGTGATTCCCTCCTGCCAAGTCGAGCAGTGATCCTGCAGCCTCTTGTGCTTCTGCATCAAGCTGTAGGATCTCGACAGTTTCCAGGTCCAGTTCAGTATCCCCAGGTAGGACCAGGTACTGGTATTGCTGACACTGATAATAGTGGAACTCGATGTAGCCACTGTCGGCCAGTGGGTCTTTTTCTGACTCCTCACAAGCCTCTTCATTGAGTTCTACAGATTGTATGGCAACCAGCTCCTCGTGGTCAGAGATCAAAGAGCATGGCGGGTTTGAGGACAGGGCTGGGTTATTTGATTCCAAGTCTGTGGCACGGATACAGAGCATAAGATTTATTTTGTAGCGACAGAACACCATAAGTGTAAATCAACAGAGAGAAGTTTATGAGGGTTTTTGTTGTGTTTTTCATGCTGATTTCAAAGCTGTGATTAGATTTTCCCGTACGTACAGTTTTTGTGATGTCAGTTAGATGCCAACCTGGTAGATCTGCTATGACGTTGGCCCTGATAGTTGATATAATTAGCATATTATTATCATATGCTGAGCGTTTTTGAAGAAACAGTGGTAGCTGACTGACACTGATCATTATATCTATGACACAGTGTCGCCTGTCTGACTTCGCACTGGAAATATTGTGACAGTTACTTGATTGGTGCCTACGGTTTAATAAAAACAAGTCTATCACAAATCTAATACTACTCATGACTGAAAAAAACTGAACGTGGATCTGAAATCAGCATGAAAATCTAGTTTAGTGTGTTGTGGTTTCTGATCATTACAAAAAAATGTTTTGTTGTTTACCTGTGTAATTTGATTTTCTCTTATCATTGGCACTTTTTTTATACATGAGTCTAAACAAGGATAAATTATCATGAAAAGTAATTTTCCAAAATCATCTGTCACACTTCAGGCGGCTGTTTCTATAGAGTGATGGCTGGATGAAAGAGGAATGCAAACATGGACACAGGACTAAAAATCACTTTACAGAAGCGCTACGCAGAAAAAGACAGATATAAAGGGGCCAGCCATCAGTTGTAGTGGCTATAGGTTGCCACGGCAATGCCAGGTTGTTGTCACGACAACAGAACACAAACGCCAGCTTTGCAAGAAGTGCAAAAAGGAGGCCAGATAAGGACAAAGGACAAAATACATTTGTGAGAACCTTTTGCTCGTCCGTGCTTTACTAACTCCGTGCAAAGATTTGTTTTAAGAGCAAATTTAATCATTGAAATAATGTTTTGATAAACTTGACATGTTACAGCGGACTATAGAAATATTTATCTAACCTGAAATCTCAGTAGTTTCACCAATAACAGTCAGTCCATCCACAGCTGCCTCCAACCTGTTCCACGGATGAAGAAAAAGCCATGATACACTTTTAGTAAAATTACTGTACATTTCCCGAACATAGAATAAGCTTAATGTGGGATGTTTAGTCTAGGCCTAAGCCTAATCAAGGTCTGGGATAGTCCTCTGTAATGTTTAACGCTTGCAAGAAAGTATCATTCAACAAGTACTCGACAGGCATACTCACAGTCCACGATTGTTCAGCAGACTGCTGTTGCTGCTGTGGCAGTAATGAGTTTTCTTAAGCACCTCCAAAAGAGCAGGTCGATATTCTGGGCAAACACACCACAGTGAGCCCTTTCCAACAGACTATGATTTAAAAAAAACACACAGATTAACAGTGATTTAACCAGCCATCCAAATGAGAAAACCAGTGTTAACTAAATCTTAAGGGAGAAACACACTTGACTCTTGTCCCGGTGTATCCTCCGAAAGCTCTTGCTCAAGGACAGGTTGTGTCGGACTGAGTTTCTCCAACCACTCGGAGCTGTCCTGTAGTAAGGGAAGTTGCTGACGATCCACTCATAAATACCTTTAACGGGGAGCCTCTTCTCAGGAGCGCTTTCAATCGCCAAGAAAATGAGGCTACTGAACGAATATGGAGGCTTGGCAGGCGAAGGAGGTATATTTGGAGTAGGAGGAGGGTCCAGTGACTCTAATTGAGGCAATGTGGGCATTTTGGGCACAGTGTGCAAAGGCAGTATGTTTCTCTGGTGAAGCCAGTTGAGGCAAGTGAGGTCATCCTGGTCAGCCAAGGAACTGAGGCAGTGAGAGTTAAGTTCTCCAGGGGACCGCAAGGGCAGCAGGGGGTAAGAGGGAGACTGAGCTGGGGAGGACAGGGGGCTTAAGGAAGAGACAGTAGCAGAGGGCTGAGGAAGAGATGGAGACAGAGAAAGAGCTTTGGATGGATTTGTTGGGGAGTGTATAGGGGCAAGCGATGGCAGTGTGTGCATGTCGTTCTCCATCTCTCTCCAAACTCTGGGGTGCAGGAACACACATTCAGCTGCTGGCATAAGGGGGCAGAACAGGCAACACCAATCAAACTTATGCAAATACATGTGTGTATATATGATTACATTTTTCTTGTTACTTGTTCTTGTTTTTATAGGTAT
>JBBPDB010156886.1:0-13819 GCA_037974465.1 Brachypetersius altus
GGATGAATTCTAACAAACCCTCATGACTCATGTCAACATTTAATCTGAAAGGGAAGGGGAGAGAGAGCGAGAGAGAGAGAGAGAGAGAGAGAGCGAGAGACCAGTCATTTATGCAATCAATTTCATATTGTTTCATTAATATTGTTTGTGTATGTGTTTTGTGTGCTCTTGTAGAAATGTGTGTTTTGTGTGTGTTTAGATGGGTTTGTGTGTGTGAGCGATAGATGGGTGTGTGTTGTATCTATGTGAGGAACAATGTGTGTGTTTGTGGTGTAAGTTTCCTCAAGTAAGGCTTCCTGACCTGCAGCTGTTTGTGTGCTTGTGTGTGTGTGTTGGGTGGGGTGTTTCAGTTTAATTGATTTTTACATGTTAACTGATCACACCAGCAACCTGTGTGTGACACACCGAAAAGCAATCACAGGGTGTGTGTGTGTGAGTGCCTGACGGGTGTTTAATGGTATTTGGGGGGTGGGGGCGATGTTAATGTAAAATCATTACAGCAGCTTCAGAGAAAAGCAGCTGCATTAAACTACACAGCAAAATCCCCACTAAAGCTTCTTCATTCATTAACATTATAACACCATTTCACCTGAACTGTGTCTAATAATATTTATTAAAACATGCACATGCGTGAATGTTTATGGGGAGAAGTCTTGGACTCTTTTTCAATATTTCATACTCTTTTTCCATAATTTCGGATTCTTCGTTCTGTGGTCTCAGACTCTTTTTCCACGGTCCACCAGCCTTTTTACAAGTAATACATATTATCCCACCATGAAGATCACCTTCTTTCATCACTCCGTCAGTCCTGTTCTGATGTCCATCAGAGGAGCTTTCAGGCAGTGTACCGGGGTCAGCATGGACACACTGAGCACCCCACACACAGCAGCGGGCACTGCACTGTCTTCTGACCCCTTTCTTTTAGAGCAGCATGAACTTCTGCAGCAGTTTGTTCCACAGCAGCTCTTCTGTAGAATCAGACCTGATGGGCTGGGCTTCGCTCATCAGTGAACCTCAGGTGGCCTTGACCCTGTCGCGGGTTCTCTGGTTCGCTGTGCTGGAGACGTTCAGGTCAGTTGTCCAAACATCAAAATTCGCCCCTCAAATCCATATTTCTGCTTCCAACATCAATTTCAAGAAACTGACTGTTCACGTGCTGCATAAAGGCACTTTTCCCCAGGTGTACAGAAAACATGCTGTACCTAAAATGTGCTGTAATGGCACAAAAATTGTAGAACGCTTTGATTTTCAGTGAATCTCAACCCGGTAATGGTGTTTCTGACACCTCAGTTCTCTCCCCACAGTTTATGGCCGATCGTCGTCCCAAAACCTCATCCATGGAGTCAAACCAGTGAGAAGATTTTTCTGTCAGGGACCTTTTCTTATTGTGGTCTTGTGGTTGTCTTTGTCACTTTCAAGTTGAGTTTGTTATTTCAGCTCGAGTACAGCTCGGGTATAGGTAACTTTATTTGTAATAAAAAAACCGATTGGTTCCGTGTGCTGGTGGAAGACCCTCCCACCCTGACACTGTAACCAGATCATCTTGTCAGTGGTTTTCACTTCACCTGTCAATTTTGTGGCTGATTGGTGTATATTATATTTTATTCAAAGAAATTCATTCAAAGTGTAGATTAAACAGCACTAGCAGACACTTTTTATCTTAGTTTCAGCAGGGAGTTTGGAAATGTGGAGTTTCTCCAAGCATGCTGGTAGCACGAGGAGCTCCCCTGTGGTTCATCCCTGGTTTTGCTGCGGTTTTTCAGAGGGTTGATGGGGAAACTGGGGGAGGAGGGGTGTGTTTGATGGAAAAGGGCCATTAACATTCAGCACATGCCCACCCCGCTGCACTAGAGCACGTAAAATGGTCTGTAAGTCGATGTGTGTGTGTGTAATGGTGTAGATGAAGGTGTGTGTTACACTGTTATATCAGCAAAGCCCTCCCCCCCCCTCCAGTGCTGCTTGAGTATTCTTCTGCATCTCTCCTTCAGGATGAGGCAACAGCCCGCAAACCATCTTTATTCTGTCCATCGTCCACCTCTCACACCTCTTTCCATCTGTCCTTCACAACCCTGCTTCCTTTTTATATCCTAAATCGTAAAACAAATATGTACAAAAGTCAAACAAATGAAAGAGGTAGAAACCTAATAGAGCGCATCAGCCTGGACTGGGCATCATGTAAAAAATTACTGGGACCATTTTTGTGCATGGATGCACATAAGCATTAAAAGTTAGAGGAGAAAACATAAAATACAAATATTATGTATAGATTGAGGGAAAAAACATATAAAATGGTGAAAAATATAAAATTCTGATGAAAACACATGGATGTCGTGTCTGTGCAGTCGTGATGTGAACAATTTCCTCCGGGATAAATAAAGTTTTCTGATTCTGATTCTGATTAAGAAGTTAAGAAGACAGAATACAAATAGAAAGAAATGAAAGGATGAGGCAAAAGTGACACAAAACTAATACATTATATATCTTTTGGAAAGCACAGATTTTTTTAAAATGCCATTCATATGTCTGTTTAATTTTACATTAACCTTTTATTCTCTTTTAGATTTTCTTCTTTCTCTATCTCTTCTTCCCTTCTCATTATCCCATATTCACTTCGTTTTTTCTCCCTTACTCCTTCACCCCCTTTGAACTCTCTGAATTGCTTTTATCCTCCCCTCACCCCTGCCAGATTAATATGAATATTTATCAAAGCCCCTCCCCACCACATTTTACTAACACTAGCTGAGCCACCAAATTTTAAACAGGCCGTCCACTATGTTGCTCGCAACCTAAAACAGGGGGGGCACCTAATCACAAGTGGTGGATACATCAGCCAAGGTAAATTAATTCCTGCTCACAAACAAACAAACAGGAAGAACCATTGAGAGAAACCCAAGACTCAAAAGGGAAAACGCCTTGAAAAGAATCAAAACTCAAGAAGCAAAAACCAAGAACATTTAGAAGAAATTCTCATGACAATTAAGACTCTAAAGGAAAAGCTCTCTATGAGCAAATGGAAGAATTACTGAGACCTAAAGGTGAAGGTCTCAGTAGGGAGAGGCACTGAGAGAAGGTACTCAAATGGTTTCCAAGAACGTCCGAGAAGAACCAAGTCTCAAAAGAGAAATTCCCTGTGAGTACATTAGATAAGAGTTTTGTAAATAAATGGGTACTGTGATGGTAACTGCTCCTCTTTTCATCTGCCCACTTTAAATAAATAAAATATTAATATTGCTAACAAGACATTGAAGCTGCATAGCGCTACATAACAACCAGTGTGAAGACGAGGGAGCATACCAAAGAAAATGCGCGTGCAGGAATACAGTACAGTCTATACAAGGTTAACATCGGTATTTTACATTCTAACACTGTGACAGCAGTTCAGTGAAACCCTGCACCGCATGAATACAGATTTACCTTTACATTTTCTTTAGGGGTAAAGTATTGATATGAGTTTAAAATGAAATTAACGTGTTTTGGGAACATATTCATCGGGTGTTTTGGGAGCTTATTTAGGGTTTAAACTATACAAATAGGCATTTTTAGGCATTTTTTTTACCACATCACAAACGTGATGGGCGTGGTTTACTGTGTGTTGTTCCCCACTCCATGCAGTACATATACTTATACTCCACATACTAGGCTGCCAAAGCAGTCCTTTTTGAAATTATATTTTTTGTGGCATCACAAAAACAAATTCATTTACAGAAAACCAAATATTCCTCTAAAGCAGTTTAGCCCCACCTATTCACAATACAGTTATCAGGAATATTTCAGTCTAGACTGCCTGAAAAAAAGTTGATATCGTGATAGTAACTCATAAAGCCCCTGAAGCATCTTTAGACAGTTGCCTCTATTGCCCCTACTCCACCTCTATAGCTATAACTAAACCATTTTCAGTCTGAAGGTCTCTGTGAGTATAAAATGTCCCCTTTACAACAGTTCCACTGCTTTGGGCTCATGTTCTGCACCTTCCTGGGAGTAAAACCCAATTAAAGTAACTCTCTTTCTTTGTGCCTTTGAGGTATTGCTGTGATCTGTAACTGTGAGGCTGCAGCCATGCATCTTAAACTCTGATTCCCACAGTGTCCGCTCTACACTAAATAACAAAACCCTTTCTTCTGGGCTTTGCTATTAAACCTCTGTCATCTCCTTCTATCTTCTGACAGCTTCTCTTTCTCTTTATTCCAACAGACGAGTGTTAGATGCAGAGAGAAGGGTGATTTAAGGATGCGTATCAAGTTTGTCTTGGATGTTGCTATGTGGAAAAGTATGGCACTGTGCATAAGTCTTGAGTCTTTTCTTTGGCATATTGAGTAGATTAATTGAAAGAAACAGGAACACATGTTATACTGTGTCAGGCTGCAAAGGGCCTAATGATACAAGGTGCCTAGGTAAAGGTGATCTAATCACTCAGCATTCAGCACCACCAGTATACTGATCACCGCCTGATCATCTGGAATCATCTGCTCCTGTTTCTTCACTGGTTCAGGCCTTAAGCTGGATGTGCTCTGTTTGCTTGAATGATTCATACATAGGTCACTCTGTGGCTTAACAAACAAAAAACATTCCTCTGAAACTGGTCAGGTACAAAGACCGGTCACTCAGGGAAACCCGGAGATCTGGTCCCCAAGACTACATAGATTTTGGCTCTTTGAAAGCAAAATATGAAGAAATGCGGAGTGGCTCAAAAGTTTTGCAAAGTATGCATATATACTGCATATATAGCTTTATCTACAGGAATAGGTTAGGTATCATTTTTGCAAATGGTATGTCTACGTTTGCAGCATTTAGCAAATGCTCTTATCTAGAGCAACACACATCAGCGCTTAAGTAGTCTATGTCTGTTCTTTTTATCTGTAACGCTATACTAAAATCAACACCTGCTTTTTACCAAGTTACGCACCTTAACAAACCCTGTCAAAAGAAGATAAAGTCAGAGGTTAATACACAAGTAAGGACAAACAGTTTAAAGGCCAAGGGCCCGAGAGATAAACGAGAGGACTGGTTAGTCACCAAGGTGCTCTTTGAAGAGGTGGGTCTTGAAGACAGCGAAGGACTCCAGATCTGATTGCAAGAGGGAGTTTGATCCACCACTGGGTGGCCCAAGACTGAAATAAGACTTGATGCATGCGTTCCTCTCCTTTTGAGCATTGGAGGTTCAAGACAAGCAGTGCTTGAAGCTCTGAGATGATGAGAAGTGACACACTGCTTGATCCTGCTGATAAGTAAGGAGGTGCAAGACCGTTCTTGGCCGTGAAGGCAAGTGTTAGGGTTTTGAACTTAATGCGAGCAGGCAATGAAGGTGTAGTGTGTGAGAACTTAGGAAACTTTAACACTGTCTACTGGACTTCTGGGAGAAGGTCCATCTGACCTGGGCTAACATCTGTAGGTATAGTTATAGTTTCTATACAAAGAGTTTTATTTTCAAAAGATAAAAAGGCGAGTTTGTGTTTGCTTTAATATGGCTTGTACACGCCTGAACTTATTCTTACTCATTCTATTCCTTCTGGTTCTCCAAAGAACAGTGTATGGCTCTGCCATCTCTACAAACAAAGCAAACTCAGTCCATTCATAACTCCCTGCTGGTGGAACGAGCCACAAAGGGCTACCAGAGCATGAGAATCTCCCTCTATCTTCAAGAAACTCTTGAAGATCCAGAGAGCACTTCCCTATTTGAAACACTATCTATCCTGAATCACACTGTAATTTCTATTTGACCAGGCTTATCTTCTTTCACTACTCTCTAGTTAAAGATCTAGCACCTTCCCCTCTCCTAATTTTCTCTCATTGTCATGAACCTTGTTTCCTCAATTTCCTCAAAGTCGCTTTGGATAAAAGAATCTCCTAAATGAATGTAATGTAGATCACATCCATATGCTCTTGTGGAACATCTTATTCCAGATAAATACAGGTGCTGGTCATATAATTAGAATATCTTCAAAAAGTTGATTTATTTCACAAATTCCAGTCAAAAAGTGAAACTTGTATAATGTATACATTCATTCCACACAGACTGATATATTTCAAGGGTTTATTTCTTTTAATGTTGATGATTATAACTGACAACTAATGAAAATATCAGTCTGTGTGGAATGCATGTATACATTATACAAGTTTCACTTTTTGAATGGAATTAGTAAAATAAGTCAACTTTTTGAAGATATTCTAATTATATGACCAGCACCTGTATGTATGTATATATGTGTATATATGTGTGTATGTGTGTGTATAAATGTATGGATATTATATAACTGGATATTAATTTCTATTAATGTTTTCTTCTGTCAGTCTATATTAATGTATTTTTTTTTCCCTACACAGATAAACAAAGAAAAGCATCGCTGTTTTGTGGTTTTTGAAGATCAATCTAAATCGTGGGTTCTCTGGAAGGACATTCAGACAGGCAAGTGCTCTTCTCTGTGTTCTCGCATGCAGCTGGCTAAATTCGTTTCAGCAGATTAGCCGAAACAGGAATGCTGTAGGAATGTGCATAGCGTAACCTGTGTCCTGTACTTTGTCCCAACCTTGTTTCCATCTAGAACTGTTTTAATTCACATTCAGTTTTTCCGCTTGTCAGTTTTTCTCGCCGAGACCTGAAGAAGCTGAAGAATATGCAGCTGGCTACTTATTCTGATGGTATTGTAACTCTCTAGTAGGCCACGTTCAAGCTGAAATTCACTAGTCTAGTGATGCATTCCTCATATTATGCTCCAATTATGCACGTTACACCATTTTCATTTATTTGTTTGCTTTTTTTTTTTTTTACTGAAAACTGCACCTTTGGGCTAATTGGTGCACTGGATTCATTATATTGATTTTATTATTTAATAATATTATTGCTATTGTTTCAAAACTGTCCAGGTCCCTATCTACTTTATCTAATTTTGCACCATTTGAAAACACTGCCCCGTTAATCAGTTTAACATTGAGTAAAGATAGGAATGTTTCCTCTTCTGTAAAAGTAACATCTCGGAGAAATGTTTTGTTACAATAGCAAAGATATTGTTTATTAGTAGGGTTTAGTATCATTTGAACTTTATCGATCCTGGTTCTGCTTATCGATTCCAGTTCTTATCACGTCCCCGTTTTGATTCCAGAAATGAATAAAACAGGGAGACACAAATTTATATACCAAAACAACCCCCTTAATTATAAATGTTCAGAATGACACAGCAGCCATGGACTTAAAATGCTTACTATAATGGTAAATAACTGTGTTGATGTATTACGTTGTTTACCTAAAACAAGCAGATTTGTAGTGTTCAGGAACTGATAAAGAGAACCAAGAAATGAATGCTGGCTATTTTCTTATCAGTTCTAATCTGGAAACAATATAACAGCATCTGTGCCTATGCTTTTGTTGCATGTAAATTTTAGAATTGTTTCACAAAAATGTGCATTTAATTGCTTTCTTTAAAGAGCAGTCAAATGTGGTGAAAAGACAATATGCAATATTAATTAATTTATTTATGGTGTGGGCAATATGAGCTCAGGTTCGCTTAGAGAACACAAAGATGTCACGTAATATGATTTTAAGAAAATCGTAAACAATGCAGGCTTGTTTGAATTGCGCTATTAGAGGCAGAAATGAGGAAGTCTGTAAAATTACTTGGGTTCCTTGGAGGGTGATATATAAACATATGTTATTGACATTTTTTCATTATTATTGCCATTACTATTACTATTATTTTGCAATAGATAAACTGTGAATTCTGCATAAATGCCATAAAATAATCATACAAGGTAAATTTGCAATCAGATATGTGTAACAAAAGTTGACGTCCGTAAAACAAGGAATTATTGTTAATTCTGTTCTGGTTACTGCCTGAAAAGTGGAGGAAGATGTTAGATTTCAGCAAAGAGGGTGATTCTGCACGAGCATATTTTTCTGGTTTGAAATGAAACTGACGTCCACTTCAGCAGGGCTCTGTGCGCTGATGGCTGGAGGTGAATGTTGGGGGACGACCTGTACCGGGACAGTAATTGTGTGATTCTTTGCTGCTTTGTGTTCCAGGGGACAGCGGAGAGGAGATGCTTTGCTACATTTGCCAGAATGAAAGTTCAGAACCGCCCAACGAAATTGTCATCTGTGATAAGTGTGGACAAGGTGGGTAGGCTTGTGCTACAACACTGAGTCCAGGTGGCTGCTGTTAAGATAAAAATGTACTTTTAGGGACTTTTAGGGATGATGTACAGAATCATGCACAGTAATATTACTGTATATGAAAGTATAAAAAGCGCAGATCCTTTAGTTGCCATTTTTTCGTATATGTGAACTCGTCAAATGAACTCTGAATCCTGAATCAAATCAAACCAAACTAAGACCACCCCCCAAATATGTGGAATGAGGACAAGTCTTTGTTTTGTTGGTAACATGCCCAAATTTGGAGCGCTAAGCTGGTTTTGTCTATGGGAAAATATACATTGATGGTAAAAAGGGAAAATCCCATATTAAGGCCTGAACCAGTGAAGAAATTGGTGCAGATGATCAGGCCGTGATCAGTATACTGGTGTGGTTGGAACTCCTTTATCTAGGCTCCTTGTATCTTTAGACATTATGCAGCCTTTTGTAGCATTTGAGTGATGCCAAAAATAAAAGGGGGCTTCGTAAGGTTCAGTCTGTTAAAAGAACTGTAATTGACCTTAAATCTCCCAGTAAACTGTATATTAAAATAGTTAAAAATCTCCAATCTGCTATTGTTTTTTTGTTTTTTTAAGGTTACCATCAGCTCTGCCATACCCCCATTATCGACTCCAGCATCATCGACACAGATGATAAATGGCTCTGCCGACAGTGTGTGTTTGCCGCAACGACGAAGGTTTGCTGATGTTTAATTTTCTTGGTGTTGATGTTAAGTGTATAGGAAGCGTAGCTACATGGTTAAGATCCCATCTAGTTAGTCTCATGAGTGGAGAAATTTGCATTGTTACAGCAAAGCAGAAGCAGCATAACCAATAGAATTAAAGCTCCGCAGTATAACATTCATCCACCCATCTTCTACTCCTTTATCCCGCACTCAGGGTTGGGTACGATATAACATTATAATATAAATAGTACACAGTGCAAACATTGAAAGAATCAGTAATAATACACGAGAAAACTGCATGTTACGCACAGTAATATTGTACCTGATCTACTGCTGCCTGCACAAATTGAGGTGGGGAAAACAGTCACGGAGTTGTAAATCTTACATTGAGTTGTAAGTCGAGTCCAATATCAGTAGGTAAGTTTTCATGAAATCTGTTTATTTGCTTTTATTGGATACAGTACAGTCTATACAGTCTAACATTTTCTTTAAGAGTGAGTTTAAGGTGTGTTTAAAATGTAAGTGTTTTGAGAACATATTAAGGGTTTACACTACAAAAATAGACATTTTTGTTTACTGCAGCACAACGCATTTTTTCACTATACGTGGTTGCTCTTGGAACGTAACCCCAGCAAAACTATAAATATACCTACATTCTGCTGATAGTGTTTAACTACATTTGCTGTGTCTATATTTCAGAGGGGTGGTGCACGTAAGAAAGGACCGAACGCCAAAGCGCTACAGGAGATGAAGCAGTCTCTGCCCTACAGCCTGGACCAGCTGGTCTGGGATCAGGGCCACAAAACCAACACCGAGCAATGCTACTGTTACTGTGGAGGACCTGGAGAGTGAGTCAACTCGCAATTTTTTATTTATTTATTTATTTGTATGTTTTTTACTAGCAGTGCCACTCTTGCTAGTTAATAGATCACGTTTTAAAAGGGATCAGAACTACCTCCCTATACAGGAAACAGCAGCCAGCTGGTGCCGCTGAAGGGCGGTTATGATGCTATCTACACTGTGTGAACTCCCAAGAAAAACGTTTTTGTCTTCTGAGAAACGCAGTGTAAACCCCTTCTTCCTGTTGTAGAATCTAACACCCTAATATCATTAAATCATTAAAACTTCCTTACTGGTCCATAAAGAGCCAGGCGGTTCTAAATACTAAAACTGGGGGGGGGGAGTCACAATAGTCAATAAAAGTATAATAGAATATTGCTTTATGAAATTGTCATGAGACACAATATGTGCATTTTTGAAAACTTTTCTTACAATAACTATAAGTATTGTCATATAGCTCAGATTTAAGTCACTGTTGAAGCAGGTGAACGTTTATTTGGGTGAAATATTAAGAGATTATCTCTTTCTCCACAGCTGGTATCTGAAAATGCTGCAGTGTAACAGGTGTAAACAGTGGTTTCACGAGGCTTGCATCCAGTGTTTTGAAAGGCCTATGCTGAATGGAGACAGGTAAAGAACTACTAGAAAAATGTAAAGAAATTTAATTGTATTTAGGTAAACGTTTTTTTGTTCTGGAATGTGTTACTTGTGACTCTTGTTGACAGTTTTGTATGTGATGAACCAAATTTTCAGTATTGGGCAAAATATCAAAATTAGGACTTCATTGTAACAGTAATGCAAACATAAAACATGCACTATGGACAAAAGTATTGGGATGCTATCACACCCACGGGGTCTTTAAAGACATTCAATTCAAACACATAGACTTTAATATGGAGTCGGCCCCACTTTGCAGCTTCCACTCTTCTTGGAAGACTCTCCACAAGATTTTGAAGTTTCTGTGAGAATTTGTGTCCAATAATTCTGTAGAGTGTTTGAGGTCAGACACTGATGTTGTGATGGATGGTGTTGAGATCAGGGCTCTCTGTGGCCAGTCAAGTTCTTCCACACTGAACTCCTCCAGCATGTCTTTATGGAGCTCGCTTTGTGCTCTGGGACACAGTCATGCTGGAATAGAAAAGATTCTTCCACAAACTGGGTCCACAGAGTTGGAAGCATGGTGTTGCCCAAAATGTCTTGATCTGCTGAAGCTTTAAGTTTGTCTTTCACTGGAGGTAAGCTGCTTCGTGAATGAAGCATAATATGAAGTAGCCAATCAGAACAGAGGTCATTTACATATCAGTCTTGAAGGTGCAGTAGGAAAAACAGTTTAATTCTAAGGAATTCTTTTAAAAAATGTTTTAAAAATGTAACAAAATCTTTTTGGAATATAAACTCAAACCGTATAAATATACCTCACTGGATAAGTAAACAAGATAAATGAAGATAAACATTAGTGTGTGTGTGTAGTGAGTTTATATTGCATGCATCACATTTACTTTCATTGGATTGTGCCTTGTGCCATTAAAACCTGGAGAAACTCCCCTTGAGCCCATATGCCCATATATAAAAATAGTCAAACCCTATAACTGGTTAGAGCCTCATCTGCATACTGCAGCTATCTGTGTGTTTATTGTTGCCAATATAAAATGATCTTTTTTTCTTTACACAGGTTCTATCTGTTTATTTGTTCAGTTTGCAGTGGTGAACCAGAGTACCTCAAACGACTGCCTCTTCAATGGTGAGTTTCACTTAAACGTTTTCAAAATAATCAGCACCTTTTTTAAAAAACCCGTTCTTAATGTGTGCTGGTATGTTGTGCATCTCCACAGGGTAGATGTTGCACACCTGAGCCTCTACAATCTGAGTGTTATTCACAAAAAGAAGTACTTTGATTCAGAACTGGAGCTCATGTCTTTCATCAATGAGAACTGGGACGGGCTTCAGCTTGGCGAGGTAACACTGGTGCTTTGTTCAGAGCGGCCAGTTTATTAGAAACACTTCTGTGCACAAGCTCATTAACCTTTTCATTAGAAACACCAACTGTGTGGATGCTCTTTGTACTTTACGCACTGTAGCCCCCCCTGCTGCACAGTTTATTAGCCCACCAACTAAAAAAATTGATGCAAATGTTTTTCTACACCACAGCTTTATACCACTAATCATTTATTTTATAAACTGCAGATTTTTATTCATTGGAAAGCTGTTGAGTGAACAACTCTACATGAAAATGTGTGAAATGAAGACAATTTCCTTTCTAAGATGAGAGAATCTGTAACAGTGCAGGTCTGACTCCTATTAACTGGTTGGTGAAACAGAGTCAAATTCTAGACTGTCCTTTAACTTTAAATGCACTCGTTACTGTTTCAGCATTTAATAGCTCCTTAAATATCTAACACTGGTCTGGAGATCCACACTATCATCATTATATTAGGAGACTTTTTGTAGTTAATAATAAACTTGTGATTTGGGGTGCATGACATATGACATTTTCTGACTAATATAGATATATAGATTATAGATTCTGACTAAAAATACTTTACATTTATTTGTTAGTAAAGAATATCAGAGTGTCTTTTTAGAGCAATTTTAATGTTCTCAGAACTAAGTTGAAGGGCAAATGGATTTTCCTCCTCTCTTAAGACACCCATACATACAAGAGCTGATATACTATAGAATAAAAACCTGTACGTGCAATTAAAGTACAGCGGCACTTTGGGTTACGAAACTTTTGCAAAAGTTAATTTATTCATGTCTCCAAAGAGTGTGAGTGTGAAGGACAGTGCTGAGAAGTAGCAGATGTGCATTGAATTAAAGAAATCATGACCAAGGTATGCGTGGAGTCGTCTCTGCGAATCAGAATATTTTCTAAACAGCGAACATCTATCCATGAGAACACGGAGGAGCTGCTGACGGTGTGGTTGAGGAGAAGCAGCTCGCAGGAGATCCATAATGGAGGTGATGATCTGGAGAAGACTCGAGCTGTTTACGCCAATTTGCTGCAACAGACCCAGGCATTTCGGCGAACGCGGCCGCCGGTTAAAGCCAGTCGGAGCTGCCGGTTAAAGCCAGTCGGAATTTGAGAATTTTAAAAATAGGACCAGCAAAGGCTGCACACACTTAATAAAAACCAGTTTATTGCAGTACATTCTATTGTATTTGCTATTTATAAGAACATTTTTCTTATTTAAAAACAAAAAAATGCGTTTTTCTGGAGGTCCGGAACGGATTAATGGCATTTCAGTTCATTTCAATAAGGAAAACTGTTTTGACATACGAGTAATTTGAGTTAAGGTCCCACTGTAATTCCAAATGATGAGCAGTCAAAGGTTTTGGCTCACACCGAGATTATCTTTACGTGTTACTCACTTAATATTTACTAAAAAAAACACTCAGTACTCTTTGCTAGCAAATGAATTTACAGAATGTTCACCATTTGAGTTCCTCCTGGAATGGACTGGAGTGACTGTAATTGCACTTGAAGTTTTTATTCCATAGTGCATCTTATCTTTAATGTATGGTCATCTCAGGAGGAGAAGAAAGTCCACGTGCCCTTCAATCTAGCTCTGAGAACATTAAAGCTGTTTTGATATTGGATAAATCGCCTCTAAAAGCCTCTAATAAGAGGGTTAATGGTCATTAAGCTGTTGTGCTGCTTTTTTTCTGTCCGTCTCCAGGTCTGCTTGCTTTCCTCCTCTTCTGAAAAACAGTCCCTGTGTATTTTTAGAGCACACTTAGCGACCCCGTGCCACAGCTAAAGCCAAAGCTCGCATGATTTTTTTTCTGATATTAATAGTGAGCGGACGAACTTGTGCGCCCCCGGTGTTGTTCTAGTGACGCTCCAGACTTTAAGAGCCGGTTTTGAGGAGACTGGGGTCGGTTTTAAGGCCTGAGGGACGATATGAGCCAGACACATATCAATCAGATGCCACACAGCATCCCTCACAACGTCAATCAGCATCAGCAGCCGCCTCCTGACAGACGAGGCCTGGACATGCGAGATGCTATTTCGAGTTTCACGTCCATAAAGTTTTTCTTGTGTGCAGAACTGGGGGAAAGACTGTGCACATCTGAGAAGATCAGGACATTGTGTGTACATGGACACACACACACACACACACACACACACACACACACACACACACACACACACACACACACACACACACACA
>JBBPDB010156894.1:0-13819 GCA_037974465.1 Brachypetersius altus
AACGTAATACCGACTTGCTGGATTCAGGGCCGGACTGGGCTTTTGTAGGGCTGGCAACTCAGGAACAGGTGTGGGAGCAATTAGGAGGGATCAAGGGAAACAGGTGAGGGACTAATCAAGGTGACAGCACGGGAACGGAGCGGAGAAAGTAAAGGGGGAAACCAAGGGGGACCGAGAGGGACGACACAGGAAAGCTAGAATTCAGGAGAGGAAGACCGGGGCAGGCGAGGGGCAGGCGAGGGGCAGGCGAGGGGCAGGCGAGGGGCAGGCGAGGGGCAGGCGACACGACCGTGACACTATCGTAACAACCGTGACACTATCGTAACAACCGTGTGGATCATACAATTGCTTTGTAGCATTTCTTTAGATACAAGCCTCTTCATGACTCTGGCTTGTAACTCATGGTGATGGTGGGTCTCATCAAGAACAATAGTGTCTCAGCATAGGTGACGAGGGTGGCTGTCTGTTTGTAAATGCTGACAAGACAAAAGAGACAATAATGAAATCCAGCTCTGCTCATCCACCTCTCACCACTGACGGCACTGCTGTTGAGAGGGTAAAAGAAACAAGTTCCTGGTCCACAGACTTCAATCGGCCCCATCTCCATCTTCATGTTTTACAAGACCGGCATTGAAAGGCTGCTCTGTAGCTGCCTCACTGTCTGGTTTGGAAATTGTTATGTTTCAGACTACAACACACTGCAGAAAATACTGAGAGCAGCTGAGAAGGTTATCTGTGCTCCTCTACCTTCCCTGAAAGACATTTACCAAACCTGCTGCTGTTAAAAAACTAGTAGCACTGTGAACCACCATCACCATCTACAAGACTTTGTAACAGTTTCATACCTAAGACCATATGAACTCTGAATGCACATTAATGTCTAAACTCTGAATAATAATGACATTCCTGTTTCTACTTCAGTTTGTATTTTGTGTACTTCTCATATTAGACTCTGGACATTAAAAAGCATCTACACTTTACCTTCTGTTTATGGCCACATCAGCCACACTTATGTCGTGTTATTTGATAACCTTATAATTTCCCACTCACTCAATATGGTTCAATATGGCATGCCAACTGCCTCTTGTGCAATATCAGACTTATGGTGCAATATTAGCCATCCCATTCACACTATACTGTTACATTGCTGTAGCGCATATTTATTACAGTGATTCTGCTGAACCTGCTGTTTGTTGCTCTGTGGCTCACAGAGAAGCATCTCATCACATTATGTATATGTTCACAGCCGCTGATGACAATAAAGTCACACTGAACCTTAAACATTTAGCAAACTGAAGATTCGCCACAAGGTTATGCTATTAGTAGCTTTTGGTGTTTCGCATCAGTAACACCACATGCGCTTGTTAAGTAAATGACACCTTAACCTTATTCCATAACTGACACTGATTAATTGACTAATTGAGTAATTGTCTGGCTAAATGTTCCAGCTGTACATCACATTAACATATTCATAACATAATTATTCATGCTAAAGTCATAGCTGGGAGTTATCATGTTAATAAGCTTTCCAGTAAGAAAAGGAAATGGTCCACATTGCTGAACCGGAGCTTGCTATTTAGCACAGTATCTCGAGTTTCACAGAAGAAAAATCACCCACAAAGAACCAAAAGCAGTGGTGCTCTGGAAGTGGTACACCTGGTTTGATCCAGGCAAACACTAAAAATCTAAATGCACTAAAAATCTAAATGTTTGCATTTTGTGAAGTCCATGCTTCGACAGGTCAGACGAACACAATATTAGACATAAAAATAGCTATTTTAAAAATAATTAACTATTAAAACTGAATCTGCTAAAAAGAGTTCTCTGGAATGATGTCCGTGATGAAGAACCTTGCAAATGAGGAGTTTTAGGGAATAGCTCAGAAGATTTCAGGATGTGTTTCTTCTCATTACTTCACATAGTCTATAGCAAAATTGCTGCTGAACATGAGTTCATTTTGCTCAGGATTACAGCAGCAAGGGCACACAGACAGAGACAGCATTGTGGTGCAATTTTCCGCACTTCTTTTTTTTTCAGATATATATTTTTTCCTGTCACTGAGGTCAATAAAATATTCTTTCTATTAAGTCTTGCTGTGCTGAAGTGTGTTTGAATTCATTTCTCATTTTCTCTATCATTCATTGGGTTTCAAGTGGACTTCCCTGTATTTACCCCCCACCTGCACTGCTCTGGTTAATCGATTTGCTCGTGAAATGATAGAAGTCCCAGGCACCTGTTCTCCCTCTCAAGGTCAGGTTAGCTCAGAGAGCAGATAAGCTTAAGTAGGAATGATTTTCTTTGTCAGCTACTTATTGACAAGCTGCGAGTTTCTATCTGGCTGACCAGCGCTAACCGCCGTTCAAATAAACAACTAGCGCAGTGGAGGAGAGCGAGAGAGTCTTGGGTGAGCAAGAGAAGAAGGATGTTGCCTGTTACAGTTCATCATCTGCTGGAGCGCCCCAGGGGTCCGCAGAGGGGTCATCCACCCAGGACCTATAGGCTTTGACACTACACAGCACAATAAAGGCTCCTGGCTGGGACATTCTGTTCTAGGAAATAAATTTTAACTGGTGCAGAACATTTATGTGGTGATCTTTCTTCTTAAAATGGCTGTGGACTCAGCTTCCAGATTCCTCAGATCCCAATCGAGCTACTGCGGGAACTAGTATGATCCATGGTGGAACCACCTCACAGCTTACAGGAATTAAAGGATCTGCTGGTGCAGAACTACAGACCTTCAGAGGTTCTTGGCCACTTTATTAGAAACAACTACCTCACAGCTCCACTTAACACAAAAAAAACTTTTCACAAAAACCCTCTATTATGTGGGATCCCAACTCAGCATGGTTTAGGGATGTGTGTGTGTGTGTGTGTGTGTGCATCTATAGACACGCTAGACATGTTTTGTGATTTATACACAGCCTGACTGATCACAACTGCAGAAAATGAAAAATTGAAATGAAATGATGCTCCAGATGTTCCTTCTCTGAACAACAACTCCGCCTTTGAGAAGGTCCGAGAAGCTTCCGTTATTTTACAACTGAAACTCAGAAAAGCCGGCCAAAATACAGCGCTGTGCAAAAGTCTGGAATCAAATCCCATTTCTTTACATTGTGTTCCTAATAATATGCACACCAGTTTGAAAACATGAAATAGGTTGTAATAACTGAAAATGGACATTTGTCATAAATTTTCTTTACATATTGACAGGGCTGGACTGGAACAAAAAATTGGCCCGGGCATTTTGAGCTGAGACCGGCCCACCAGGCTGTCGTTCCACGGTGGGGGAGGCTGCCGGATTTCGCACCAGCCCAAGTTTATCCGGCCGGCCCAAATTGCCCGCTGTGCCTGATGGCTAGTCTAGCCCAGCATATTGATGATAATTTTTCCAAACACAAATGATATTTCAATCAAAAACATGTTTACTGATCAAATTACATGTTAACATAACTCTCTCATCCATTGAACTTAAAAGTCCATGTATAGTTTCTGCCTGTATGTTATTTGAGGATGCCAGAATTGCCTCCCATAGCTGCTGCTGCCCACCCTCATAGATCATCCTTTTCAGCATGCTCCACAGGTTCTCAATAGGGTTGAGGTCAGGGGATGATGGGGGGCACACAATGAGTTTTTCTCCCTTTATACCCACAGCAGCCAAAGGCAGCATGGGATGATGCATTGTCTTGCATGAAAATAATTTTCATACCATGGCAGGAAAAGGTCAGTTAGAAACTTCACATATTTTGCAGAGGTCATTTTCACACTTTCCGACTTTCTAAAGGGGCTCCTGTTTCCTTGCTGAAGCCTTATTGGAACATGCTGACCATCCACCAACCATCCAGAACTTCATTCATCTGGATCATCTAATGCTGCACGGCATTCATCAGTGAATAAAACTGTTTGAAAATATTGGTTAGGGGTGCCCGAAAAACAGCTTTATGCATACCTGTGGCTTTTCAAGACCTGCTCACGTAATACGGTGCAACTGTCTGACAGAAACTTTTCTTGATACGCTTTTATCTGAACAAACCCATTTGCTTTCTGAATCACACACAAATTGTTTAACAGTATGATGATCTCATTTATATTTTTGTGAAATGTCCAATCTTTTCATTCCTTTTGCAAGGCATTGCACTCTTCCACGCTTTTCAAGAAAAAGATCCTTCTTTTTTGCCCATATGGCATGAAAACTGTGACTTGTTTAATAATGTGGAACAAACACCTCAAGTAGCTCACCTGGGAAACTAATTATCACCCTTGTCTGAAACTGATATCAGTCAATCAGACAGTAGAAACAACACAAGCAAAACCCTTCCCAGAAAAATTAAAACTGTAAGGACTGGTACAGGATTAGAAGGCATGACCCAGCCAGAAGTTCCCAGACAGCCCTCTGCAGATCACAGCTCCAGGCCCATAGGGCGGAGATCTAATTCACCTGAGTTCTAGGCTTCCTGAGACTATACAACGCAGGACCTTCCACCAGTGCGAAGTATTCTAACCCCATCAAGTTACTGTGCGTTCTCTGCTGGATTCTGGACTGTGTTTTCCTCTTGTGTCTTTTGACCCGTTTCTGGACTTTGGATTTTTTTGCCTGCAGGTCTTTACTGTGTTTGCCTATTGTCTGATCTCTGTTTTTTTGGTGTCTTTGCTACGTTTTTTAGGATTTTAGCATTTCTGTCTTTGTGGACTTTGTATTTCATTAAACTTTTTGTTATTCTGCAATTAGGTCTGTATTTTGTGATCGTTACAAAATCCAAATGTTTATTTTACTATAATCTTACATGCATAATCATTTGGAACACAGTGTATACTTTGCTTTGAATCACCTTGTTGGTGTAAAAATACTGTTTCCTGCTGTCAAACTGACTTATCTTTGGCATACTGTTTAGATTAAATGAAAAAATGGGAACAAATGTTTTACTACAACAGGCTGTAAAGGACATACAAGAAACGGCAAAATATCAAGAACTGATGGCTAAATCAAGCCTGTATAACATGCAAAAATATTTAGCAGCGTAGAAGTAGAAAGGCTTTGTTGTTTGAAAATGTTTAAAAACAAGTGGATGAAACTAATGGAAATAAAAGTTTACACCAAACTGTTTTGCTTTTTATGATTTGTGTCTTGTGATGAAATGCATGATGAATGTCTTGGAAAACAGATTTTAAACTACCAGCACCACCATGTGGTCAACATGGGACGTTTTAACTCCTGCACTGATTTGCTTGGTGTTCTGCAAGACTGTTGTCAAAGAACAGATTGTGGACTGAAATGTGGATGGTCTAGGATGGACTGCTCAAAACAGTCTTTATTTGTCTTTATTTAACAGATAAATCAGAACTTCAGATAAACAAGAAGGTCAAAAAAATGTGTGGGGGGGGGGGGGGGTGCGGGTGCTAGGATAATCAGGTCAGACTTCAGTAATCTCCAATTAAGATGATGATTTATTTCTCAGACAAAGAGATCACTGTTTTGAGCAACAGAACTGTCCTCTGGGTGATCATCTCTTTCTACTTTAACTCGCTCCTGACTGACCTCATATGAGAACGACATACCTCTACAAATGATCCAGAATGCAGTAGCATGTCTGATCTTCAACATACCAAACATCTCCCACTATTGCAGACCTTCACTGGGTTCCAGTGGCTCTCCATTCACATAGAGCCAAAGTTACTGTACAGGCGATAATAATAAATGCTAAATTGTGTCACATGTCAGTGTTCATAAATAATAAAAATATCCTTAGCAGTTAGCCTAGAGTGGGAGATAGTAGACAGTAGGGGACAGCAGGACTTCCTAGGCCCTTTGGATAGAGTACAGGGCGAGATAGCGGAGCCACTCATTCCCCTACCAGGGTCAGGTATGAAGGTAGCCCCTGATAGCCCCATAGCTCCAGGACTAGCCTGGTTAGTAGGGTTTCTGGGGGGTTTAGCGTAAGTCAGTTAGCTTGGCGAATAGGCCAGGGGAGGCTGGTAATGGGGGACCATCACCTCCGGAGGGGGGAAACCCTCCCATACATTTTTTAAGGGGCCATACGTGGGTCTGTGAGAGCGGGGGTGGGTTTTCAGCCGTTAGGGGGTCCGCTAGCAAGGGAGATAGTGGGGCTAGAGAGAGAGAAACACACAAGCGGCGGACAGGAGCGAGCATGCTCGACAGGGCTCGGAGAAAGCCTGGAGGAGGCCCACGGAGAGGGTCTCGCACCAAAGTGCACCAGAGGGCTCGGAGAGAGCCTGGAGGGTGCCCACAGAGAGGGACTCACACCAAATTGCACCGGAGGGCCCGGAGAGAACCAGGAGGAGGACCGCGGAGAGGGCTTCAGGCCAGAGTGCACCGTAGGGCTCAAGGAGAGCCAGATGGAGGCCCGCGGAGAGGGTTTCAGGCCGGAGTGCACCAGAGGCCTTGCCGCCCCGGAGTTGCGGCTTGGAGGGAGGGGTGCTGTCATGTCTCGGCCAGTGGCCGGTAGGGGTCACTGGGTTTGTTTTTGTTTTGGGGACTTTTATTTTGACTTTTGTGGGGGTTTGTGTCTTGTGTCCCGGTTTCAGGGGTCTTGTGTTCGGTTTAAGTGACTGTGTTTATTGATTGGTTTCTGTCTGTGTCTGTTCTGTATTTAAGTTCATGTGGACCTCTGCATCGGTCCATCGTCCCATTTAGCATCACATCCCACTTAGCGTCACAACTGCTTTTCAGTTGATTTATGTATTGGCCCTTGAGCCAGGTTTGTTTTCTGTTTTGTTAATGAATAAAGAAACCACAGTTATGGATGCCTGCCTGCCTTGGTGTGATCATTGGGAAAGAGCACGGCGACATGACAACCGCCACAGCCGTGACGACAGTGATGTAACCTGAATTTTGAGTATGTCAAAACACATCCTAGTCTAAGTTACCTCACTGTCCTAACATAGTTGTAAAAATCATTATCTAGAACATAAAAACTAAGCCACAGGAAAAGGAAAATGACATAAACATACTGTACTTGCATTTTTAACAGTACAAAATGGCGTAGGTAAGCATATTGGGGGACTTCCTCACTCATATGTTACTGTGTTACTGTGTATTCTGCGTATTCTTCTGCTGCAGGCGACCAAACTAGGTCACCCAAATAGTCCATAAATACGACACTAACGGTGAACGCTGAAACACTCACATCTTATTTTTGAAAAGATTTCATGTGCGTGAGCGTCGTAAACTGTTGTAGCCCGAGGACCCCCTGTACAGCTCTACTGGTTAAGTATTGCCAGAATTTCTGACATCAAGCCTCCCAAAGCTTTTTGGGATTCAAAGTAAGTTTATAGAGTCTGAATAGATCTGAATAGTTGCACAACTCTGCACTTCTCTAATCTAAACACCATGTGGACTCACTCTAGAATCCGTCTGCAGATGATGACAGGTCTGATTTTTAGTTACTTGGTTGGATGCCAGGGTTGGATGACAGTTTTGTAAATGATTTGTCGTTCTTTCTCGCACATCTGTGATATCATCCAGCTCATTTTTCACTGTGGGACATTTACGTCCCAGAAGTTTTGACAAACAAGTAAACAAATCAAGACGTCCATTATAAGTATCTGTCTAAGTTTACGGTGGTCTGGGGGCCTGCTGGGTGACTGAGTTAATGTGTGACTGAGTTTACACTATAGACCTGGACGGAGTTTCTGTAGCTCATCTAAACCAGTCCAGCAGGAAACAACAGCACCCAATTAGCCTCCAAACTAATCTTCATTCATTTCTTTGTTTGTTTGTAAATTCACATAATTCAATTTATTAACACATTCTAAAGTTAAGATAAGTTAAACTTTTATTAGTGCCACAAGTCGGTAATTTGCATCTAATAAAGGCATGGCTCTAGATATATTGTCCAGAACGTAAAACTGCAGATATATCGTCCCCCACATAGTCTGCATCTATAACCTTCATATACATTCACCCTCTGTAAAGCAGGGAGAACATTACTCAGACTGACAGAGTAAGGGGTTCATGTTTAATTGCCCAGTGGCACCTTCCGTCTCATATCAACCATCTATTCTGTCCTTATTATGTGACAAATATCATATTACCTGTGGGCCCTCTAGGGGAAATGATTGCCTAAGGATGCATATTAGGAAAATGAATGCATAATATTATAGAAAGATGCTTATTCCCCAGCATGCTCTATCCATTCATATGCCTGGTGTTGTCTTTAAAGCGATATCTTGGTGAATAATGTAAATGATTCTCCACCCCCTGACGGAGGGGTGCTGTAATATTCAGTTCAAACTGCAACTGCTACTGTTGTTAGCAATGCTAACGTACTTCAGTTTATGTTTGAAGATACATAAAGTGACAGAAAACGCATAAACAAGACTGTTAAAGATTACAGGAAGGATATTTTTCTCATTCTAAAGTATGGAGGTAATGTTGTGTATTATGGATAATGTACAATATTTTCTAATCAATACAATCAAAATATCATAGAAATAAGTATAGTGAATAAGTCATATATCCTGATTATAAAGTCTGACAAAAATACAGAAATAGTCTGTGTTTTTTATATCTCCACATTGAGGGACTTTTCCTGCTCGAGTCTTTACCAGCAAGCTGATTGATTCTTTTTACTTTGTTCTTTTTCCCATTAGTAGATACAGAACAATTCATGGTAGTTACTGAATAATTCATGGTAGTTAGTAACCCATTTTTACTTGATACAGAAGAATTCGTAGTGGTTACAGAATAATTCATACTAGATACTGAATAATTAGAATAGATACTGAATAATTCATAATGGATACTGGATAATTACAATAGATACTGAATAATTCATAATGGATACTGAATAATTCCTAGTAGATACTAAATAATTAAGAGTAGACACTGAACAATTCACAGTGGATACTGAATAAGTTGGTTAGTTCTTGAATAAGTTGCAGTGGATATTGAATAATTCATATTAGATGTTGTTTAAGTCATAGTGGATCCTGGGGCAGCTGGTGGATCATAGTGGTTAGGGAGTTCACCCTGAAATCAGAAAGTCGTGGGTTCAAATTCCAGGACTACTAGTGGCACCTCTGAGATACCCTTGAGCAAGGTATCGCCCCCACACTCTGCTCCCCAGGTGCTGTGTTCCAGGCTGCCTGCTGCTTCTCTTGGTGAATGGGTTCATTACGGAGGAAGAATTTCATGCTGTTCACACTGTGTGCTGTGGTGTGTTCACGTATGACAGAATGGTCACTTTACACTTTTGAATAATTCATATTCTTTGCCCCGTAGCACCATGTCTTGGCTGATTGACCGTGTTTTCAGTGAGGAGAGAATGTGATTTGCTGTTGAAAGCTGAATGTGTAGCAGTGGTGTAGTACATGCTGTGTGAGTAATACGAGCTGAGTGAAGGCGAGTAAAAGGAGGAAAACCACAGTGATAAAGCACCAAAGCCTGTTTTAAGTTAATGCCAGAGTGCCATAACAACAAGTCTCAAAAAGAGAATTAGCACCAAGTGAGAACCACAGGGGCCTCCAGCCTGGACTTTTACTGCAAACGTTACATTGCTGCAAAACGAAGCCAACCTCATTTTATGCACTCTAAACTACCGGCCATGTTCGGAGGACTGCACTCATCCATATAAATGAAATCAGGTTTGCTGCAGCGGCGATGTGATCATGCCCTTGGTGGATATTCCTGAATACAGAGATATAAATCAGCACTTCATACATACAAAATCTTAAAGTGATAAAGAATAATTTTTTCAGGTTAGAACTGGAAGACTGAGCTGAATAAATCGCATTCGGGAAACACATTTAAGTATAATATAATTTTAGTTTATAAATCCTATGAGAACCAAACTCGTTTAAAAAAAAATGTTTTACGCGGAAATCCCCACAATAACGCGAGAACTGCAAATATCTTCCACCTTTTTTTTGCTTTTTTGTAGCAATAAATATATTTTATCTGGATGTTTTCACACAAGGGGACCCGTTCACCCCCACACACCCCCTCACCCCCCACACCCTGGTTGAACAATATCTGATGGGGTCCCAGCGCGGAAATAACCCCACCCCCCGCCCCAGTCTCCTAAAAGCCTGCCCTACACATCCCTTCTGACGCCGACCCTGCTGTAAAGGTAAAAATAAAAATTGTTGATTAAAAAACAGAAGATCTCATGCAAATTGCACTGGCATCTGTATGAAAGGCATTGCAATTGGTTGGAAAGATTTCTATCATAATGAAGGTGAAGGAGCATCCTGAAGTTTTCAGGGATGACATTATTAATCAACACTGGAGTGGAAGAATAAACACTGGAAGGGCAGAGCCCTAACAGCCACCTGAAACACCCCTTGTCATGTTTGGTGACCGAATGTCTGTTTAGAACATCTCCACATCTCCAGTACCATCTGCAGAGGAGCTGCCTCCATCTCTAGGGCAGCTCCTCAGCAGATGGTACTGGAGCTTCACACCCTGTCGGAGGAGACATGAACAGAGCAACATATCAGGAGATATTACAGAAGAACATTTGGATGAGATGACGAGCCCAAACCCACAGCTAGAATTACTCAAGTTTCTGAAAAAGGTGAAGGTGGTTTTGTGGCCTGACTTCAATCCATGTGAAAATGTAAAACTTTGAAATTGCGGGTCCATCAGAGAGACCCCTGTAACCTTCTGAAAACATTTTGCCGGGAGGAATGGGCCAAAATTGGAGTACAGTTTTGATAAAAGCAGATTGCTTCTAACTGCAGATGTCTCAAAGCTCTTACTGCCAACAATGGCTTTGCAACAGTAAGTGCCCGTGTCATTAATCTGTGCAGTCTGAATGCCTCTCCCAGGCAATTGAGTTTCGTAAACTCACCTTTATATAAGAATGTATGTTTGCTTTACCTTAATGTGCTTTGAATTGTAGTTTCTTAGAACTTAATATGCGTTAACAATTAGAAGCTTGTTACTAAACTGCTTAACTGATCTTAAGTGGCTTGATTTGAAAAATTCATCCATTAAACAAGCTATTTTTACATATAATGTTTACAGAGGACACTAAATGACTTGAATATTTTTTAAATAACACACTCTAATGCTAGCTGTTATTAGTAAAATTATAGGAAAAGATAAGTTAAACTTTTATTAGTCCCACAAGTCGGTAATTCGCATCTCTAGATATATTGTCCAGAACGTAGAACTGCAGATATATATTGTCCCCCACATAGTCTGCATCTATAACCTTCATAAACCCCTGGACATAGATATAATGATCAGTGTCAGTCAGCTACCACTGTTTCTTCAAAAATGCTTAGCATATGATTATTATATGCTAATCATACCAACTATCATGCAATATATAACTTGCCCTATAACAAAACTGTTCTTGCTAGGGAGAAACTAAACAGATTTGAAATCAACATGAAAAACTCTACAAAACCCACATGAACTTCTGATCTCTGATGTGAGGCCTGTTGACTTGTGCAATTTTCCTCATTAGCGGCACTGCAGTAAGTAAATGACTCCATTATCCATAATCAACTTTGTCAAGTACTCATTGCTGCATAGTTAAGTGCTTTGAACTAACCATTTATAAAGGCTTTCTGTGATGAACACCTTTCAATGCCTTCGCTCAGTCTGACTACCAGTTTGTGTAGACACTATAATCTGTCCCTTTGCTTCAGCCAACCATAGTAAAGCACTCTATGATGTTCAAAAGGCCCATGCTGTCATTTTGACAACTGGTAATACACTTTTATTGTGAAATTTTAAAAGTGCTCTATAATGTTCATATGGTCCACAGTATCATTCCAACAGATTGTGTAACACTAAAAGAGTGGGGTAATCTAAACTGTGTTCCTGTAAACAAGGAGGAACGTTTAGTTAATTTCAGACATTCAGGGTGCTTCGTTATCCTGTTGCTTAAATAGTGTGCTGGATCTTGGCCATTTATGACTCATAAACACAGGTCTTGTCTGTCCATGTGGACCTATGACAGGGCTATGTTGCATTCAGGATAAGTATTTGAACAAACTCAATATTTCTATACAATTCAATATATTGATCTCTACTTCTGTTAACTGTAATAAACATAAATATTTAAAAACTGTGCATATCTATTTCTTCAGCACTGGCTACACGAGTTACACATGATAACTTGGATAAGTGTGTCTCTCCTCAGAGCCTCAATGTAAACACCATGGATTTAAGGTGGAACGAAGAGTTACAGCAACGGTCTCATTAGCCAAATCCAGCTTTCATATGTTGCTAAATTCTCATGAAGTATCTCATGATACTCATGAAGTAAACCCTTCCTAAGCCTTTGCCTTCATACAGTACTGTCTGGGGTTTGCTTTTATATAAATTAAATGGACAAAAGTATTGGGACACTTGTCCATTGCGTGGGATAACAGTAAAAGAAACATTTACATTTACGGCATTTATCAGACGCTTTTATACAAAGCGACTTTCATTCACTAACTACAGGGGGACAGTCTCTCTGGAGCAACTTGGGGTTAAGGGTCTTGCTCAGGGACCCAGTGGTGGTCTGCTGAAGGTAGGATTCGAACCAATGACCTCTTTGTCTAAAGGCAAATATACTACCCACTACACCACCACCACCACAGTGCATTATGGTATGTGTGTTTTCATGTAGTGTTCAGTGTCTGGACACTAGATTTTGGCATGTCGCGTGGTGATTTTGTAGTGCACTAACTAGTGGGTGAAACTGATAGTTGGAATTTTGAACAACACTACAAAGTGAACAAGTGCACTTTTCAAACACAGCTATAAGTTCTGTTGTTTAAAAAGTGGGGTAGTCCTCCATTCATCTCATTATTAATTTCATAGTCCTGTTAAAGTGATTAGTGACCCACATGGTAATTCTGACAGACTGTAATACACTCCAAACTCTAGGGGGCGATAAAAGAAGAAGAAAACATTGTGCAGCAAAGCCTGCAGATCTGAAGATGGTTAAATAGTTACATCAGTTGATTACACAAATAGCCTTTAGTAGTTTAAAGTTTTGTCGATAGACATTTGCAGCCCTGCTCTTAATAAAGCATCCAATTTACAATTCGCCCAAAGAAAAATGTCTTGCTCCTTGCCACTAATTGGATTTTAGATCTAAAGGGCTATTTTGCAGTTGTGTTTCTTCTCTGGACTCTGGAGAACATTTTGTCTCATTAATTAATATCACAACACCATTACTTCAGCGTTGCTCTTTGCTGTTTATTGTAGTCGTATATCAAGTGGTCATTGTGGGGATCCTGTGGCTCTCCTGTTGGTGCAATTGTGTTCCGTGTTCTTGCAGCAGGAGACTAATTACTGCAGTGTATTTCTCCTGCGCAGTAAATTGCGTCAGTATTTCCCAGGATTGTCACTCAAGGTTGTCATGAACACAACCAGGACAAGCAAAACAGTCTCTGTATGTTTTATTGTGTGACACACTTCTGTCCCGAGTGTGCTAGCCTTAGTCTTGGGAAAAAACAGATACAGCAGTAGATGATGGGCTGAAGACCATCATTCTTACGTGAAGGCCACGTATGATGGGCTGAACAGCACGACCTGTCAAAAAGTCTAATTCCCCCCAGATGCCCTAACATACATGCAGTAAGGTCAGATAGGCTAAGTAAGGAAATCTCCTTATTTAATTTTAGCATTTGTTAATAGCTAACAAATAAGGTAAGCTTGTACCTCAACAATTAGCATGGATAAGAGGGATTACACACACACACACACACACACACACACACACACACACACACACACACACACATATATATGTGTATATATACACACACACACTCATCTAAAGGATTATTAGGAACACCTGTTCAATTTCTCATTAATGCAATTATCTAATCAACCAATCACATGGCAGTTGCC
>JBBPDB010156921.1:0-13815 GCA_037974465.1 Brachypetersius altus
CTTGGAAGAATGCTTCAATTAAAATAGTTCTTGAACCAATACATCCTAAAGACTTGATTTTTTTTCACCGCACAAATGTCGGAAAATTAGAGTTCCTGCTCTAATTTTTTCTCACTTCAAGCACTGCTTGTACCAGGAATTGGGTAACATACTGCGTCAGGTATAGACAGATTTTCCTGTATAAGGCGAAGTGACATGTTCAAAAGACAGATGCGATGTGGTCAGAGAAAGATAGCTGGTCATCCATCATTACACCTTGGATGGGGTGAGGAGTGAAGAAGCAATTTTTATATTGATATTGTGATGGATGGAAAGTGGATGGAGGTGAAAAACATTCTCATTAGTAAGTTAGTTGGTTTTTGGAACCAATAACCATGTTATTTATTTATTTACTATTTTAACTAGTTAGACAATGTACTATAAAATTGACAAAAGTACGCTAATCTAAATATTTAACATTTCTTTTAAATATTTATATATTTTTAAATGTTTGCTTATTTATTTATTTAATCTCTTAGTTAGCTAGTTTATAGAGCCATTAAAAAATGTCTGATTTGCTTATTTTATTTGTTAATATATTAGTTAGTTTGCTATGCCATTAACAAAACATTTATAATTATTGATTTATTTATAAATAGATTTGTTTATTTAGTCAGTTTTAGGTAGGTAGTTGACAAATTTCCTTGTAAATTTAATTAGTTTTTTTATGTTTTTTTATTTAATTAGTTAATATGTTGGTTAGTTTGCTATACCATTAACAAAATATTTATCTGGTTGGGTTACTGTGAGCTGCAGGTTAGTAATACTAGCAGAGCGCACTTGACTCTGGTGGGTTTAGAGAGGAGTTTGAGTGAGTAAGACCCCCCTATAAATAAAGCTGGGTGTGGAGTATTATTGGGGCTGATTTGCATTTTTGGACAACAGAGGCTTTTTTCTGTCATCTCTGTTACAGTGGTTACTAACAGTGAATCTAAACAGCTTTAGTCCATTCAAATAAGATCTGAACGATACACAGTCTCACCGTTGTTTCTGCTGCCACGCCAGTGACCTTTAAATCCTTTTATATACTGTGTGAGTGTCACCAAACGTGAGGCGGAAGCTTTGGGATCGTACAGTATCACAGGCGTTATCATATTATATGCCCGTGATAATATGAGTAACATGGAAATCATCAACACCTCAAAATATGAGTAACTTGGAAATCGCCTGGGAACTGTCTGAAAAACAAAGGCTGTAATGTTGCTGCCTGCATTAAAAGAAAAGGAATTCCTGGTGGCTTGTAGAAACATAGGAGAACAAATAAGGTTTAACCATTTATTCAGTTGGTTAACTTTGCTAAAATTGGATACAATTTAGGTGGTTCAGTTTTACAAATATCACTTACAGGCTTACGCAAATATTTGGACACCCCGGGGCAAATCATACGGGGATACTTAAATATGGCATTTTCTTCTAAAATGCTTGGACAAAAAATACAGCAGAAATTATATAATCTGTCATAACTTTTGCATAGGCTGTAAAGTCATTTTTCCAATTAAATTCAGCAATAAACAGTCATTGTTTAGAACCAGTCTGGTGATGTCAATAGCATGATCTTGTTACAATTGAAACTGTTACGGGTGGGATGAACTAGGCAGCAAGCAAAGAGTCAGTTTTGACATTAATGTGTTGGAAGCAAAAAAATGGTTGAGCGTGAGGATCTGAACAAGGGGTGGATTGCGATGGCTAGATGACTTGGGTCAGAGCATCTTTTAAACAACAGCCTTGTGGGGTGTCATGCATGAACACACCATAGCACACGGTGTGAACAGCACGAAATTAGTCTCTGCGTTTCACCAAGTGGTACATTGTGCAACAAGCAGACCTGGGATTAAAACCCACAACTTTCTGATCACAGGGTCTACTCTCTAACCACTAGGCCACAATTTGCACTTCTGGGTGTATAGCGGTTAGTAGCTATCACAGGAAGTCAGAAAAAGGACAACCGGTGAAACTGAGATACGGTTATGGATGCCCATGGTTCCTTAATGTGTGAGGGCACTGATCTCTTCTGTTGCACAGACAGTGGAAGAAGTTAATGCTGGGTATGAGAGAAGGGCGTCAGAACACACAACTTGCTGCTTTTGGGGTTGCATTGATGCAGCATAGTCAGAGTACCATGTTGACCCCTGTCCACCAGTGAAAGCCCCTACAACGGGCATGTGAGCATCAGAACTAGACAATGAAGCAGTAGAAGAAGGTGACCTGGTCTGACGAATCTCATTTTCCTTTACGTCACAAGGACAGCCGGATATATCGCTTACCAGGAAAAAGGCTGTCACTAGGATGCGTGATGGGAAGAAAATGAGCCAACAGAGCAAAAATGTTCTGCTGGGAAACCTAAACATTGCTGACCAGCAACAGTATTTCCTAACATCCACTTTCAGCAAGATAATGTGCCCAGCCACGTTGAAAAAAAAAATGTTCAGGAACAGATGAACATGACAAAAGTGTTACATTCGACTGAGCATCTGTGCACTAGCACGATGGAGCCCCACCTCACAAACCTCACAATCTACAAGACTTAAAGGTTTCACTGCTAATGTCTCAATACCAGAAAACACAACACCTTCTGAGGTCTTGAGGGGTGCTTGGTTAAATGGGCCACAGTTCTTCTGGTGGAACAAGGGGTGCCTACACAGTATTATATTAAGCAGGTGGTTTGAATGTTATTGCTGATTAGATGAGGTGGTTCCTCATGATGGTTCTTGAGCAGATGATCAAAAGCTATTTCACAATATAACATCAAAACTATGCAATAAGTCGTGATCAAACTTGGGTATCATTGCATACACTTCAACATCAGTTTAGAGTAAATAGTGAAAATATGAAAAGTTGTTCTGTGATTTGTGCTGTAGGTCATTGATTAATGTAGCAGGTGCAGAAAGAGATGTTCAGAGGCAAGTATTTCACACACATAAGGCTGCTAATGCGTGTGTAAGGCAGGATTATGGCTTTTAGAAACAGGTTAGGAAAGATACAATTTGTTTTGTGAGCAATTGTGATTTTTTTGCACCATATGTACACCTGCCTAAACGTTTAAGTCTACATCTTGTGCCCTTTCTTGTTCCATTGTGTGTTCAGTAGCTACTTGAAAGAAGGTCATACCTGCTGACGCTGTGGTTGACATGATTGAGCGCAGTGAGCTCCCATCGCAAGCATAGTGTGAGATTGCTTATGCTGCATCCAGGGTTTGGTTTAGATGATATTTACGATTTTTATTTATGTTTTTCTTACTCACTGCCTAACAGTGTTGCACACCTGGCATAATCACTTGATGCATCATACAACAGTGTTTTATACCAGTTCTCAGCATTAATTTATATATATATATATATTAGTTCCATTAGTGTTATATTAGTGAAGTGTCAATGCTTCAAATGGCCATAAGTATGTTTAAATAAACCAACTGAACTATCAGTATCCCCTTGCCCATAGCTAAATATAATAGAGCATTATAACAGTGTCATAATTGTGATATAACTGAATCCTTAAACCCATACTATTAATTTCAATGACCAGAAACTCTCAACAATCAAAACAACTGATATTACTACCTGAACTTCAAAATCAGTGTATTTATTCATTCCTGGTCAACAGAGAGAAACAAATGTCCGAAGGAAAATAAAATCTAATCTTTTTAGCACTTATAGCACCTGACAGACTTATTAAACAATGAAAACATGCATAATATGCATAATATAATCTAATGTATGTGTTGAAAATGTGCTTAGCAGCTTGGACTGTATATGAAGAGATTATTACGATGTTGAGTTGTTTGACCGTCAGCACTAACGTATTTTTATTCTTATTTGAGTGTTTTAGGATTCCTCCTTACACCCACTTTACCTTTGATGTTCTAAAAAAAAGCTGTGATGTCAGACTTCCTTTTCCTCACTGTCGTTTCCACACACAGACCTTTAATCTCTCCACAGATCAGTGTAGCTGTTAAACACGCAGTAGACGCTCAGAACTGCACTTTAGCTACAACTCGAATGTAGTCAAACATTAGAGTGAGACTCAGCTGGACATTTTAATGAAGCACCAACTGAGTACCGGTAACAGAACCTGAAACTAGGCTCTTTGTTTAAAAACCTGAATAAATGGCAACCATAGTCATATAGTGTCACACAGACACAGAAGTGCACCTTTTGATCTAGAAGCTTAGAAGAAGTTTAGAAGAATACATTAAAAGTGAAGACATCTGCTAGACCTGCTAAAAAAGTCAACCTTTGCTACAGCATTAGTGTTTAACTAGAAAGTAAATGTAAAATCACAAAATCAAGAAAAAAAATCTGTCAAAGGACTACACAACATTTACTGAGAGAGACACTGAATGGGATCAACAACTTTATTTTACAATACTAACAAAACTTTGACAAGTTGATTTCCACCCTCAGGTGGAATGGCCACTAGTTTGTCTATAATATCATATTATAGCATGATATAAGAATATGATTGCATGATATAATGTGATCTAATAAATTCATACTCAATATTAGTTGGAATATAAAATATAAAATTGAATTGGTTCACAAACAGAAAGGGGCAGGCAGTGCCATCGGTTAAGTCAACAATAGCAGTGAATCCAACTTTCACTCTCAGACAGTCAAAAGGTCACAAATGACGTCTACTGTTACTCCTCACTCCACAGTGTTAGAAATATCTATCTCTAGTTCCATTACTCAGGCCACACCTTCATACATGGTAGGATATAACAACACTTAAGTGCTTCGATGTCCACATAGAGGACAAATGTACATCAGACTCAGAAACTGCTTGTGTTATGACTGCACAGACACAGACAAGAACTATAAAAAATATAAAGTCTAAACAATAAAATCCTCAATATGAAATACACTCTGCTATATACACAAATGTATTTATGATTCTCTATACACGTAGAGACAAAAAATTATTTAGAGTTATGTTTTTAGAGTAGGCTGAGCATGGATACTCTAAGGTAGGAGGTGTGAAAGTGTTACATCTACAAAATATTCAGCAGTTTTCGGAAAATGTTTTAGATGTAACTACAAAGTACTGACTAGCTTATATGACCGCTGTTAAACTGGTCCTGCATACACTGGCATAGGAAGTAAAGCTAGTTCTCACACCGTTTGTTTATTTTTGACTTATTTTTAACTTTAGAAGTCACTTAAGCGGCCCCACCCCACTAACACTAAAAAGGAATTAGTAGTTCCTAGAGTTGATCATTCCCCAGAAATATATCTGAGCAGAAATGGAAGTTTTGTCATTTCAAAATGTTCTAAATAATTCAGAGAAAACTTTACTTTCATGCATCTAGCAGAGTAACTGCCCACTTCTGTTGCATATGCCTGCTCTACACAGTAACCACCTGCTGCAAACTACAGATAACATCAGGCGATAGACTTTATATTCAGACTAGCAGCTTGTTCTTGCAAGAAACAGCAAGCAATATGAGGCTCAGCAAAGAAACTGGTATACAACTTACTCAAAAATGTCTCTCTGAAGGTAAAGGAGGTTTCAGATAAATGCTTACCGCATTGATGAAAACTGATCAACAGGAAAGATAAGAGACTGATTGCAAAATGGTGATTGGAAACACAGCAGATGGAGGGGAGTGGGGCCCAAGGTTTACCAACAACATGCTTTTGGTAATCAAGTCATATCTCCATAGCAACATCACCTCCACATGTCCATAGCATTCAGACAAATACGTCCTAAAAATCCCAGAATTTGACAGCATTGTTTAAATCACCTTCTAACTTACAAAGTGAGAGCTATTCAGGCTAAAGTACCACCTTCACACAGCAGGGGGCGCAATGCAGTGTTACAGTAGAACCATACCTGATCATGTTGGACACAGGCTCTTTACATTAATCAGATTTATTTTAATGCATATTTCTGCATATATAGGTTCAAAGCTCACCAGGAGGGTCAAATCAAGTTCAAAATTTTAACTATAAAACTGAAAGATGTTATATTGCCATGACATACTACATATGCCCTATTAATTAAAATTCCGTTTCATTATTCTATTCCACTAACAGACTTTATTTGAATGTACATTTAGGCATATTTAGGTTTAAAGCTTGACATGTAGGTTGAGTCAAATCAAGCAGGTGTTTATTATTAATCCAACCATCTACACAGTACACAGTGACCAGCACCATGGAGCAAAAAGTGGTGCAAACACAGCACAACACTACAGGAACGTGGGCTGGACTGCACTACAAATAGCTCAGAAAGAAAGAAAGACAGGGCGAGACTTTAAAACCCATACAAACAGGACACTCAGTGCTATGCCTAGTGCAGCCTATTTATTAGTTTTTACTTGATAGTTGCCATAGTGCCCATTTCCGCTGTCCTATACTGAGGTGTTAGCTCTGCACTATCTTGAAATTTGATGTCATTTCTAAATACAGACATTTAAAGCTTCTTGGTAAACTCTGGAGGAAGTTAGACCATAATGCATAATGCACTACAAGATCTGCAAATTAGACCCATATACTCTCTATATATGTATAATAACATTGGTGTGTGTGTCTGTGTGTGTATGCATGAGGGAGTGTGTGTCCAGTAAACCAGTTAAGCCAACTCATTCTTACATCTTTCTATTTCTCTTTTACAGTCGTCACCTAAGGAGGATGTTCTCTACGCCTCTATTGACCACGGGGATAAACAGCCGGTGAGGCAGCAAAGAGACTCTGTCTCTGAATGTGACTACGCCGTAGTGAAACTCCCCTGTGAGATGTCCAGCAGATCTGAGAACAATGAGGACTGTGCTGATGACTACGTGCTCATGAGCTGAGCTTAAAGACTCTGAACCTTTAACCCACTGTAAATATTAGTACTTGTTATGGACAATGAAATCTGCTTCATACATACAGGTGCACACACACATACACACACACACACGTTTGTTTGTTTTATACACTGCCAGGATGTGGGATCATACACAATTATTGCCAGGCTTGTTCAGTACGAATGAAAGGCCGATGGAAATTCCGCTTAACGTTTATCAGATGTTGTCTTCAATCAGCAAATAAAAAAATGTGAATTCCATATTGGAGCGTTATCTCAACAAAGAGGTCTCAGTTTATCAGAAAATACATTTTACGGAAACTGTGTCTTGTGTGCAGTACAATGGTACTCTGTCTTCACTCGTAATGTTTCATAAGACTTTTACAGGACATGGAAGAAAAGCTCAACATGCAGAATCTTTCTACATCTAGAATCATCTCATTTTCTCTTGTGTACTTTCTTTATGGGCTCGGCCAACAGATCATCGCGTGATTTAGGACTGGGATGGTCATGATAAAAAATTGTGTTCATCCAAACATGACCAGGTTTTAGCTTTTTGGCAGAGGTTGCCAGACTTAACATCCTCTGGTACATCCTGGAATTATGTCATGTATGACGAGGGCCTTTGGAGGGGAAAACATCCCCATGGCATCACGACTCCTTCAGCATATTTAAGGCATTTTGTTTCAGGCACTTTTCTCTGTTGCCATTTTTATTTGTAAGCTTAACCTACACTAAGAGACAAAGAGCTTGGTTTGTCCCAGTTAAAGCTCAAGTAGCATCTAGCAACCTACAGGGCTGTTTTGCTTGTGGTGAGAATATAGGAAAATCTTCTTGCTGGCTTTACTTCCAAACAGTTTGTTGGTTTGGATGTGATGTCTTATGATGCATTTGGAAATGTGGTGACCCCAAGGTAGTAATAAACACTGTAATACTAATACTTTTCTATAATACTTTTACTCTGACCGTTCTCCTCACTGTGGCTGCCTTGCATCCTCTTCCAGGTTCATCAAAGTTTTGAAGTTCCAAACATTGTAATGACTGCCCTAACTGTTAATGTGACAATTTTAATTCAAGCAATGTGTCACCTTACTTACCTAGGGAAACTGAAAATAATTTAAAATTTCCTAAACACTTGTGGGACTATACTTCATTTTCTTAATTCATGTTTTCTTAATTTAAACACAGTGCTAATTTTGTGTTAAGATGAAGCTTTTTACACGAATGGTTGCTTTGTTCTCAGCCTTACTTTAAATAAAAGTGAGATTTTCAAACACAAACACGACTTCTTCAGTCATCTTTAGCAAGGGTGCGAAAGGGCACTGAAGGTAGGCTCTTAGATACACTCCCAGTCAAAAGGTTCTACACACACTGAGATTTTCTAACATTTGCATGCTTTGCACTTAACATGTACTAAAAATACACTCAACATTCTTTGCTACTAAATAGATATTAGTGATGGGCCGTTAACGGGACTCTTTTATAGTCTTGGAGACTATAAAAACAGGCATTGGGATCATTTGTGGGGGGGGGGGGCATTTTAATCTAGATTAATCTCAAGATTACAATGAGATTAATCTAGATTAAAAAAATTAATCTTTACCCACCTCTAATAGATATACAGTATGTTCACCATCTGAGTACCTTTATCCAGAAATGCCACGTTTTTACTCCTCACAACTGATCTGCAAACAGCTCCATAACAGAATAATAATTATAATCATATTGTTGATCAGCAAACAGTTATTTACATATTTACCGAGCTATTAATTGACAACCAATGGGATGAAACAGTTCAAGTTAAAATGCATTTAAAGTTAAAGGACACTCTACAATTTGACTCTGTATCATCACACAAGTTAATAGGATGTCTGTCATGCATCGTTCCATGTTATTTGATATATTTTCATGTATAATCGTTCACTCAACAACGTTCCAGTGTTAAACAAGAATAAAAATCTGCAGGTTATGAAATAAAAGGATAAGTTGTGTGCAAACATTTTTGACTGGTTGTGTATGTCAGTCATTTAGTTAAGCCTAAACCTAATATTAACCTTAGTAACCAAAAACAGAGTGTTTGTCCTTTCTGTTAAAAATAAAATATGTATACATACATACCTATGTCCCTATGTCATGCAACTGAAACTTTTTGCATAACGGGAAACAGCCATTTCAGCCTAAAGCTTGGGTTTAATATTATTTATGTTATGTAATGTTCTTGAGCTCGGGCTCATCAGTTTGAACAGAATTTAATATTGTTTTTTTATGTTTTTGGGCACCTGTTTTGTCTCACTACAAACTCCATCCATCCATTGGGAAGCCCTGTGGTGTGAACCACAATGCATGTATAGTGACTGATCTTTAGGGTAATAAATCATCAAGCTATCATTTCTGAAATAAGAGATTGGGCCTCCTACCAGTAATGTTAGCTTTAAGTCCTTCTTCTGAATTCACACACTAATGAAAAATTCTCAGTCCACCCCCAAAATTCCACTCCTACACTTTATCCCACCTTTTGAGATACAATCAGAAGATTGTCCTTGTATTCAAAGCGAAAACTCCCACTTGAGGGATTCTGGCAGCAGTGCTGTAGGTGGCAAATAACTTTTAATCAAAGTAACATATTGAAAATGTTACTTTGATGAATTTTCTTTATTCATATTTTCATGTTTATGCCCACACATTCAAATGACTAAAAGGCCTTATTTTATTAAATGCAAATTATGTTGATCATAATCAACATGCATGAAACTCATTGCATGCAACTGAATATATCTTATGCACAGTCCAGTCAATGAAACACTGCTTTGGGAACAGAAAACAATGCATTTGTTGGGCACACCTGTTGGGCAGCTAGCTCTCTGATGGTTATGGACTTGGCCTTGTAATCAGAAGGTTGTGGGTTCTAATCCCAGGATTGCTAGTGGCACCATTGAGCTTCACTTGGTGAAAATTTTACACTGTTCACACAGTGTACTGTAGTGTGTTCATGAATGACAAATGAACAGTCCTTCGTTTTCTGAATATTGTGATGGATGTGAGAGTTAGAGGACAATATCATAGTCCTCCTGTAGATGGAGGCAAACACTAGTCGCTTATCTGGGGCCTCATAGTGAAAGAAAACTCAAGACGACAACTCAAGGTCTAAAAGTAGATCAAACGACTAAGACTCATGTTTCATACAAATATTCTGGGGAATCCCGAGCTCATGCAATAATCATATCAGAAGGTGTGCTGGGGTTCCACTGACCTCTTCAGCGAGGGCGTGTCAGAGTGATATCTCACCATCTGTCTCAGCTTTTTGTTCCAATTGAGTGAGAAACACACTCGCGCTCCCCTGAGTTTCCACTGTTGCCCCTTCAGGTTTGATTCATTTAAAAGAAGGAGTAAAGGTGAGCAGCTCTGGTGTAAAAACACACAAGGCCTTAAACTCTCCTGGTCTTAGTGTCTTGCACCAGGCTGAAAACAAACGCTTACGGTAAAAGTCATGAGCTGTCAGAATATATCTGTACAGCCACGAAATATCTGTACAGCCACAGTCCTGCCACACCCCTTTTGACAGGGTTTGCCAACACATGCAACTCAGTGGGTAGTAACTTGGTTAAAGCAGATTTGAGTCTAGCTACACAGATATGAAGAACAGATGTACGTCACTCGGTATAAGCCAAATGCCACAACTGTAACTGTCACTGTAACAATGCTGCAATTTAACGGTGCTTTTTTACTATAGTACCATTTTACTACGGTACTACGCAACTATTTACAAAAAGGGATCATTTCATTAACGCCTTTACACTCATAGCAAATATAAGCAGCTAAACATGCTATAATAAGCTAGAAGATGGTTCCCATGGCGATTGATGAGTTGTTAATAATGTAAGGTAAAAATAATGTTTCAGCATTTCTATATGATTTCTGTAATACACCTTTGTCTTTATTTATTAATTTATTTAGTCGTGTATGTATTTATTTGATCAGTTCCAGGTTTAGAAAGAGTGTAGGTGTAGGGTGTTGATTATGTATGTATTTAAAACAAGTTGAGTTTTTTTTTTCTTTTTAAGCATGTTTATGCTAAAATGACTATAAAAAAACTCGTACTGTGCGAACACGTTATAAAAAAAAGCACTGAGTGTCTTTCGGGGGGAACAGTCAAACTAGAGGAAGGATGTCAAGCGAAACCCACAAACGGAGGAAAAAAGTAAAAAAGACAGAGAGAGAGAGAAAAACAGCAAGTCGAAAGATGTTATCACGCTTAAATTACTTAACGTCTTTATGACTCAAAGAAAATAAATTATTCTGACATGCAATTAATGTAAAACTGGATTTGACCAGAGGTCCATCAAACAGGTTTCTGTGATACAAGTGGAAGTTAAGAAAAACCGAAATCAAATCATACAGTACTAGTTCTGGGTTAATGTGGTGAGATAATACTTGCCAAATTCACGCTATCAATCAAAAGTTTTGGCACACTGAGATATTCTACATTTGCATGTTACTTCATATTTCCTAAAAATACACTCTATCAAATATATTTACAGTATGTAATAGATATGTCTTGTGCAAAACCTTTTGATTGGTATTTTACATATTTACAGATAATATTTGACACAATTTATATCTTCCCGAGGTCCACTGTAGAACTGCTGAATGTACCGCGAGGGAATATGCAGTTTTGATGTGCTCCAAAGGAGATTTCAGCAAATCTGGAAGCGCAATCACTGGAACTGAACACCTTTCATGAAGACCGGAGGCAGTAGCTTCATTATTGCCTGTAATAATCCCTAATATTTGAATCACTTGCTGGAACTGTATGTGAAACATTTCTTATTCTGTTCCAGCTTCACTATCAGAGGCTGGAAATCAAGAAAGTGGCAAGAAATCTGTTCCAAACCCCCTAGAAGCCCCTCAGCTTCAATCCTCTGTTGTGCTTCATGGCAGTTTGGATGAATCTGATGTCTGGAGAACACGTTTCAGTCGAACGCTCTCCTCATCGTACGGCGTAGTGAGGACAAATTCTTCTCTTTCCACTCCTTCTCTTGCTTTGACTCAGTCTGGTTTGCGTTTCTCTCATCAGTGGCTGTTTGTTGGAGGCTGCTCTTTTGAAGGGGTTTCATTAGTCTGTTTCCAGCAGTATTAGTTCTCGCACACTCACACTTTTGTCCATAGAGTAGGTGTGCAGCGATGAGCGTTGCATTTGTCATGTGCAAACCTCCTTCCACTGTGCATTTTATCAGCCCAAATCTGCAATTTCATCGAATTGTTAAATGTGTGTGTGTGTGTGTGTGTGTGTGTGTGTGTGTGTGTGTGAGTGTGTGTGGGTATGTGGTTCAGGCGTTGAAGAGCTCAGCAGAGGAGTTGTAGATGGAGTTCACTCTTTGCACGTAGCTGGCGTAGGGCTCCACTTCTTCAGGGTCGCGAGGCTGAGCAGAAAGATTCAGTCCGTTACTCTCACACATCAAACCGACCCACTGAATCAGAAATTATCACACAGTAATGGACTGACTACCTGTGGGGCTTTTTCCTCCCTTGGAGCTTGGGAGACTTGGGATGAGCAGCAGATCTTTCTGAACACCCTGCAAATCAACCAAAGACACCCCACTTTAGAGAACTTGGAGTTTCACTGAAGCCAGTCACATGTCCATGTACTCAGCTGTTGCCTTTAGAGTGGGTTTCTAACCGCCACGCCTGGCCAAAATCAGTTTAATACTGAACATTAGTCCATTAACCATGTTAGAAAGTGTATTAGTATTGAGAAAATACTGACATGCTGTTCCTAAACATAAACTGCTGTTCTTAAAATAGTTAGTATTAATAGAACTGATATAAGCTAATATAAGATAACATTTGATAAGATAAGCCTTTATTAGTCCCACAAGTGGGAAATGTGCAGAAAGTGGACAGTAAAAGCAGCAAGAATGAAAAACAATAGAATAAAAACTATACCAACAGTATAGTGTTGAAAGTACACCATACAAAGAAGCATAATATTCAAACTATATAACCAATATACTGTTTATGATACAGAATTTTGCAACCAAGTCATTTCAATCTTTTGAACAATAATTAAATGCAAATTATCGTTATACTGTTTTTATTAGTAGTAGTAGTTGTAATAGTTGTTGTAGTAGTAGAATGCATCTTCATGCAATCACTTAATATTATTTAATAGTCACAAAATATCTTCGTTATTAAATTTCCAGTCCAGTGTAAAAGAGTCTGACTCTGTGCAAAAAAAAATTCCCAGACATTCTTTTAAAGAGGACAATCAAAATAATGTGGGATCAAAAACACATCTTCCAGTAACGCTCAGCATCCTACCTTAACTGTCTGAGTTTTCCACGCATGAGGTAGAGGCCAGTCAGAAGAGCCACAGTGGAGCAGGTGCCACAAACTCCCAGAAGAATTAAAGGCCATTCAAGAGTCTTGGTGTCTGGCAGGACAGTGAATGTAGAAGGAGGTCATATATAATAATATTTAACTGGCCTCTTGCATGAACTAAGCTACAGATAGGGAGTCTTTTGTAAACCAGCTTACATTGAGTGACAAACTGGGATTTACTGTTCTGATCTATAATCACAAACAGCTCAGTAACCTGAAGTGAGCTCCACTGAAAGCAGCTTTAATGATCACTGTACTGATGAAACACTGATAAATCTGTTAAGATATGATGCTAGCAAAAACATTAAAAAAAGCATTAATTCAACTTTTCTGTTTATGGTGAACTTTACATGAGTGGTGAAATGTTTATGTTATGTTTGTGGTGAACAGTCACATGAGTGGTGAAAAAGTGTGAAACTGATTAAATCATCACAAATAAATAAATAAATAAATAAATTTCTACTAGTATACATGTCCTCAAGATGCTTCCAGAGCTCAAAGTGCCTACCTTCGAATGTATACTGAGCCACTTGTCGCCCGAGGTGGTGGACCACACAGGTCAGGTTTCTGAGACTAGAGTTAGGAGGCAGCTGCAGCCAGCTCTTCACTGTG